>RSEH01000486.1:0-12198 GCA_006503475.1 Stentor roeselii | reverse complement strand
TTCTTTTTGTATACTCAGAAGAAATCTCATGTGAAAATCATTGATGAAATCTGCATTTATTCTATTGTTGCTACAATTGGTATACAGTTCATTATTAATGTGATCTTATTTTTTAGAAGCTTAAAAGAGCTGTGGGATGAGATTATTAAAGTGAAATCGCTTAAGTTTGTCAGCACTGTAGCAAAAACAAGCAGCATAAATGATTTAGAAAGATATTAAGTTAAGATCTTCAGATATTATAGTTATTTTTTTATATTTAAAAATATTCTCATTTTTCATAATTTCCTCTTTCGTTTTTTTAAGTTTATCAATCAAATAAAATCGATAAGTTTTAATAAATTCAATCCAGATTGTTATTATCTTTTCTTTGAGATTATCTGATTGTTTCTTTAAATGAAGAAGTTTATTTTTAGTAGTCGAATAGATACAAACTGGTCAAGATTTTTACTAAATTTATATAAATCTAATAGATTTTCAAGTTGAATCAGAACATCAGAAATCTTATGATAACTTGAACTTTAAGATGAAATATTTCGGTACTGGATTTATTCTTCGTTTTTTTTCTTCTTGTTTTTATGATGATCCAGTTTTTTCAGCTGCTTTTGAAGGTAATCTCTATTTTTAAGATATCTTTAGATACTTTAATTGTTTTATTTCGATATATGTATCTGTGACATCTGTTTAATTGATTATAACCTGAGTAGACCTGTGTTAAACTAAATATGGTTGATTCGCATTTGAATTGACTAAATTGTGCTTTCCAGTGAAGGTGAGCATCTGAAGTAGATCCACCCATTCGCAATATCTTTTGAGGATTTCCGATAAATTATTCAATATCTTAGAAATTCCTCTATGAAGACAACTAATAAAAATTTAGGAACTTTTAATAAAACATTTTTGTATTTTCAGCTAATCATGTAGCAGGGTAAGTCTGATTTAACTTATATGCGATGTTTTGAAGCTCATGAGGATTGATTAAGAATAAAAAGATGAGTCAGTTCCAGCCCTTTTAAAAATGATGATAGTGCCATTTTACTTCATTCGAATCTATCAATGATGTAGTCTCTGTCTATGCACTCCTAGAGTCAAAAATCATCAATTACTTATCCTATTTAGCCATACTATAAAAGCATTCAAATCTGTTTAAGAAGAAGCTACTGGTTCTCGAATTCCAATACTAATGACTTCATATACTGTTCATTGAGCAGCAGAATTTCATAAAAGCAATGACTCCAGCGAATATGAGAGAATCTACAAGATTAAGCAAGAAAACAACTTAAGGTTATAGGAAGGCCGAAGTGCCCGATGAGATTTTCAATCAATTTTTTTATACTAAAACCTGGAAGACAACAACTGAGGCTGTCATTATTTTTAGTGAACTTCAAATCTTTCTGCGGATGAATTAAAGTGAATAGGATTTTAAAGGTTTCAGGACTTGGATTCACACAGATGCCAGTTGATGTAAAGAAAGTATTGAAAGAAATTTTGTAATATATTCTCATTAAGCCACTCACTTTAAATTTTCAAATGATTTGAGCTTGAGACTTGATCTTAAGTGATACTTGTGGGGTAGATAGGTTAGACAGGGTACCTGGCAGTGTTGGAGTCTAAGACCTTTAGTTTCCACTGTGAATTAAAAAATTAGGTGAAAAATGTAGACCTTAGGCAGGATTTCAAAAATATTTGAACTACTAGCTCTGATTTTCTTGAAAGATTAAAATGTAAGATAACCTTTGAGACTCGAAGTCCAGATCTATCAGATCATGTCATTTGAATTTTTGGCTTTTTCTTCACGATTGGTATTCAGTGAGTAGCTGAATCACTGTTTTATGAGATGGAGATGAAAGGTAGTTTGTTTTGATTTGTGAATATTTTTGGATTGGTAACTGCTTAAGGTTAAGCGAAAGTTTAAATGTCTTGAGGCTTGAAATTGAATTTTGATATATCTTTAAATCAGCTGTTTCAAAGGTTTAAGGAAGAATTGTCTTTTGTTTTAGGATCATTACTATTGGAAAATTTAGTTTAGGTTTTGGTGATTTTCAAAAGTTTCTTTGGAAGATATGAGAATAGTAATTTTAAAAGTGGTCTGATATTTTATATTCTGGATGTCATTTGAGAAGAATTAAGAATATTTCCCTCAATATTGTACTTTTCAAATTTATCAAAATACTAGAAAAGCTTTAGAATATAAGTGAATTGTCTGATATCATAAAACAATCACTTGTCTAAGCATTAGGGAAATTGTGGGTACTTACCATGAAGCAATTTTTAAGCATTAGGTTGAAATATTACTTATTGTCTTCGGCTTGCTCTACTTTCTTGAAGTCTACAAATAATCAAGAAAAACATTGAAAGTTGTTTAATAATTTATCTAATCCTGAGTTATTTTAAGTATAATTTCTTAAATTTTCATCACATGTAGCTTATAAACAATAGAGAGATATGAATAAAAACAATCTTCGCATTATTAGTGTTAAAAGATTTCAGGACCAAATTTTTATATTTTAAGATTTTCTAAGGATACACTTACAAAAAAAATTTTTTCATCATAAGGATTTAATATAATAACTAAAGTACAGTTTATTAATTTTAGAATTTTATTTCATTTAGATAAGAATTATCTTCGTCATAATTTTTTTTCTTGAAAAATCAGAATAAATGATAAAGAAGTTTAGAAATCACCATAGATGTATTAATTCGATTTTATAAAGCATAAGTTCTTCGAATTCAATATTTTCTTTACTCACTACCCAGAAATTTAAACTAAACATTTCCATTTTTTTAAAACCCTTCAACCATGATGATTTTTTTAGTAAGGCTAAATAATAAATTTGGCTATAATAATTATTTATTAACTATTTTCACAAGACTAAAAAAGTAGTACATAATCTTATAAATATTCAATCATCACAACTTTCTATATAAATCATTTTCATTTCATATTTGTTATAAAGTTGAAATTTCATAACTCAGACTTTAGTGTTTTAAAAATTGAAGCTATCTCTTTAAAATTATATAATAAGCGAGTTTAAAGCCCTCGAAATCAAAATAATTTGCCATATTGCCCTGGAGAATAATAAAAAAAGGACTAAAAATTATCTCTCTCGTATATAAATGGTTATTGTGAGCTTTATTTTGGGTTTCATGAGTCTTGTCAGCTCTCAAACATGCCCAGAATATGGCTGCGACTACCCCGTTAATTATTCCCCCATTTGTTCATATATCGACGATGGCATGACATTACTCTCGTCTTGCGATCTTGGATTAACATGCCAAGTAGAAAATAACACAGGAAACTGTGTCCCTTACCCTTCAGGAACTCGATATCCGGGAGAGTATTGCTCAAAAAACTCTGATTGCAAGTCAGGTCAGTGCCAAGGTGTTTGCGTAGGAAGATCAAAAGGGCAGACTTGTACCTCATCAGATGATTGCTCGCCAAGTCTTTACTGTTCAGCAGGAGTCTGTACACTACAAAAAATTAGCGGAGTAACTTGCAAAAATACTACTGAATGCGTTAACTCAGCAGTTTGTGATAATGGTGTATGTGTTACGATGTTCAGTCTTGCTAATGGA
The DNA here is from genome assembly GCA_006503475.1 of Stentor roeselii. Lineage (NCBI taxonomy): Eukaryota > Ciliophora > Heterotrichea > Heterotrichida > Stentoridae > Stentor > Stentor roeselii. The sequence continues at coordinate 8,625 of RSEH01000486.1, read as the reverse complement.
CGTCAGACATACACTCGCTTAAACCCTAACTTTTATCCAGCTTGCAAAACTGGATATGCAAGTTCAACAGCAGGTAAATATTATTGTGATGTTGCACCCACAACCGACCCAAGCAATACTCGTTGCTCAGCTGGAACAAATTGTACATCCCAAAATGGTAAATCTTCAAAACCCTGCCATTGCACTACTCTCTCAGGGTACACAATGTGCCCTTTATTCGAAGGAGACAAGGAGGTCGTCACTATGATTCAATTATGGGAAAGTCTTATCCTAAAAAGTGGTGTTAATGTTTGTCACACTTCAAATAGATTCAGTTACGAGTGCTATCTGAAATTGCTAGACGGTGCTTTGTTCCTCAATTTTCTAAACTTTAGTCAATACCATCAGCTGTATTTTGATGACGCATATACCAAGAATTTCGGACTTAGTTGTGTAATTAACAACACAATCCCTGATTATGTCAATACTGTCATGCAACTTGGAGCTTATAATACTTGCCCCGTTTACAACTTCATCCCTCAGCAGAATCAAGGACAATGTGTCATCAATGATAAAAACATTTATCACTCATTCCTCGCAACTTCGAATTTGATCTACTCCTGCAACACTTCAACTGTTTGCAATCCAACTATTGGTGCAAGTGCAAACTGCTCTTCGATTGTAAAAACACTTAAACTACCTGGACAAAATTGCACATTGGCAAGTGACTGTCTTTCTTCTAGTTGTGTTAGTAATAAATGTCAAGGTTCAGTCTTAGGAGGAGCTTGCAAATCGAATAGTGATTGTAATGGCGACTTATATTGTGAGCCGACTTCCTCCATGTGTAAAGCAGTTCAAACTGTAGGCCAAGTTTGTAATTCAACAAGTCCATGTGCATCTAACTTGCTGTGTGATGGAGGAGTTTGTACAAAACTCTTTTCAAAACAAATTGGAATGAATACAACTTTATATAACAAGGGACTTGCAATGGCATGCATCACTGGTTTCGCTATACAAGTTACTGAACAACTATATTCATGTGAGATTGCCCCGACTTCATTTCAAGGCTCTACTGGTCATTGTTATAATGAAAATGTTGTTTCTTGTTATGATAGTTCATCAAAATATACGAAGCCTTGTGTCTGTGGTTTCAAGGGTATTGGAACGTGCTTACCATTTGAGGGTGACTACAATTTGCAGACAGCGATTCAGAATTACAATAAAATTAGTGAGGTTACTTGCAATTTACAACTAGGTCTAACAGCTGGTTGCTTTGAAGGATCGTTGAACAATAGTTTGTATTATTATTATTATTATACAAACTTCACTCAGTATCAACAATATTCTTTCTTCAAAACTGACTTTGATCAGCAAGTTTTTGATACTTACTTCTCTGATTACAATAACGCAATAGTTCAAATCAAAAATATTCTAGATATTTTAAATCCGCATGATGAGAGCAGTAGCAGTAGCAGCAGCAGTAGCAGCAGCAGTAGCAGTAGTAGTAGCAGTAGTAGTAGTAGCAGTAGCAGTAGTAGTAGTTTTGGATTAGCAAAGACTATGACATTGATTGGAATAGTTTTAGTTAGTATCTAAGAATTAGTTAGTAAAAAGTTGGTTTAATATGGGATTGGATTTATTACTATCTATTTCTTATATATCAAAATATAATTAAATCTTTTGAGTCATTTATTAAAGTCTGAGCCTCAAGCATTTTGAATATTATAGAACTATTTAATTCCAATTACTATAAGTCGATATATAATATTTGTTTCTTCAGTCTCCACCTTTTTGTGCTTTGCTGGTTTTGAGACTATCTTGTAAAGATTAAACCTTTCACGAATACCTGGAGTGCTGAAATACTCTAGGTCTTTATATATATACTAGATGAGAGGAAAAGCTAAGGAGATTAAAACATATTGCATAAATAAATAGAGTTGAATTAATCTAAACATGAAATAGATTGAATAACTTCGTGTGAGTGGCTTTGTGTAAACTGAACATTTATATCTTGAGTTTAGCCTTTTCTAAAGACAAGAAATAAGAGCACCTCTTTAATTTTTATGTTACCACTTATATTTAGTAGGAATTCGAAGTATAATAAAGATCTTTCATATCTCATAAAATTGGAAACTCCCTCAATATCAGATATTTTCTGTGGCTGAGACTTAAACTGAATAATTAACAGATAAGAAAAAATTTCATATAAATCTTTAGGTAAATATTTCAGTATATCATTTTTGAAATTAATCATAATAATTGATTACCTTGCAATATAAAATTATTAAGATTACTAAGTAGCTGTTAACTAAATATTATATCTTGTTTTATTAATAATTAAGCAGATCTTAAGATAGATGTCTAATTAAAATATATACATTAGGAATACAAGGTAAATAACTACGGTTGTATTCATTACACGGTCACTCAATAAAGTTTACAAATTAATATGCGATTAATTTTAGGGGCAAACATTAATTAAGACTTATGAGATAAACAATTAATCAAGCTTGATTAATCTTCAACTTACATCAATCATATTTTTATCATATTTGAAAATTTATGTAGAATTATTAAATTTAATAAATATTCTTAGAAATCCTAAATGGTTTAAACTTGATTGTTTAATTCAGTATTCCACACTAATTCACTAACGATGGTTGGTAATTACTAGAAAAAATTAAAGTTCTTTGATCTGTTACTTAGACTTTAATCAGCGCATTAAACTTGCAGGCGACTCAGACATAAAATCTTAAATCTCTAAAATGGATATTCAAGGCCTTGAAGATAAGTGAGATTGGTGGCATGAATGAAGAAAACTGAATATTTCAGGTCAATTTGATAAAACTAAAAATCCAGTTTGAGTCATTTTAAAGAAAATAAAATATCTGACAATTCTTTTTTTTAAACTATTCATGGTTTTTGTCACTTATAATTTGGGAAAATGTTTATATCCTGATCACTAATAGTCCTAATAATTATCTTACCTAAAGAAAGTTTATTTATACCAAGAGAGTCTTTATTTAACTAAATTTGACTCAATGTCCTTAAAAACCAAATGATATATTAGATTCGCAGGTAATTATGATAGATTATCTAAGTAGTTTAATATTCATTTCATACTTCTTTTATTCATGTCTACTTATTATCAAATTAGGTCAAGTTCTAAATTCAGAAAATTTGAGAAGGCAACACAAATATTTAGTTTTATTTAATAATAATTCTTGCAAATTTATCAGAGCCTACAGAATAACATTAAAATACAAAGCATCTCTTGGAAATTTTACTCTAATCTTAGATTAATTAAAGTTCTATAAGGTCTATATTCTCAAATATAAATGTCCGAAGAAAAGGCACCTTTTCCTATGGATAAAGGAAATATCTTGAACGATTTATTTTTTACCTGGATGTTTCCTTTGAACAATTTCTTCAGATCTCACAAAGCAACATCATCCAACATGTTCGAATTGCCTGATCGACTGGACTACTCATCAGATCTTGAGAAAGTAAGGAAAGTCTGGAAAGTAATGAAAAAAAAAGAAAAGCCTAATATTTACTCTGCTCTTTGGGTAGTGATGAAATATCAAATAATCAAAGCAGTACTTCCATTTTCAATCAGTGTTAATATCTTGACAGTCAATTCCTTCATAATCGGGCGAATAATTAGATATGTTAATGGAGAAGGTGATCAAATAGCCCAATACATCGTAATTTACTCATTTCTCCACTTAATCTACCTAGTTTCAATGAATTCCACCTACAATAGAACTCTTATTGTGATCGGCCGAATGAGGAGCATTCTTACCGAATTGATCTATGAAAAATTGTTAAAATCCTCAATAAACTCTATTCAAGGAGACAATCGAGCAAAAATCACGAACCTCGTCGCTGCGGATCTGGAAAGAATCGACCTGGCTTTTTATATTCCTCTCGTCATTGGGATTCCTGTTTTCGTCATCGGAGCTGGAGTTCTGTTGTGGTTCAATTTGGGAATTTCTGGAATTATTGGACTTGCAATCGTAGTTCTTCATCTGCCGCTTAATTTTTATTTGGGAAAAATTGTTATCAAATTTAGATCTTTTCAGTATAAGTTCGAAAATTCAAGAATGGGATTTATTATCAACCTGATTCAAGGGATAAGAGTGATTAAGCTTTATGGCTGGGAAAATCCTTATCTTAAGAGAATTTTAGCGAAAAGAGGTGAAGAGATAAACCAAGCAAAAAAGTCTTTTAGGATTAACTGCTTGATTAAATGTTTGAATAGTGGGGTGATAGGCTTGGCCGTTTTTGTAACTTTTAGTATCTATGTTACCCTTGGAAATACAATTGATCCTTCATCAGTATTCAGCTCGATAACGATTTTAGTTGTGATATCATTGACAATTATTGAATTTGGTAGTTTGGGCATAGCTGGTTTATTTCAATTGGGAGAAATGATGGAAAGAGTTACAAAATTTTTGATCGAAAATGAGAAATTAAAAGAAAATTCCAAAGTCCCAAAAGACGACTGTTCAATTTTCCTAAAATCATGCTCTTTCCAATGGAACAAGGATGAAATTAATAAAAACGAAGAAACAACTAAGCCCAGTTTTTGTCTTTCAAATTTGAATTTCTCATTAAAACCAGGTGAATTAATGATAGTTTTAGGTGAAGTTAAGGCAGGTAAATCTTCACTTCTCATGAGTTTAATGCAAGAAATTCACAAAACATCAGGAAATTATTTAAAAAGTGGTTCTTTTTCATTCGCATCTCAGGAGCCTTGGGTAATTTCAGGAACAATTAAACAAAATATTTTGATGGGAAATGCGGAAGATGATGAGTTTTATCATAAAGTCACTAACTGCTGCTGTCTTGATAAGGATTTCGAGTTGTTTGGTGAATATGGAGATGAAACAGTAATAGGAGACCAAGGAGTTACTTTAAGTGGAGGCCAAAAGGCCAGAGTTTCACTTGCGAGAGCCGTTTATGCTAATAAAGATATTATTCTCTTAGACGACCCTCTCAGTGCAGTTGATCCTGAAGTTTGCTTTCATTTATTCCACAGCTGCATCAAAGGGTTATTGAAAGAAAAAACAGTGATCCTTGCAACTCATCAAGATCAGTTCATTTCTCAAGCTGATAAAATTTTAATGTTAAAGGAAGGGTTTCAGGTCTTTTTCGGGACCTACGAGGAACTCATTGATTCTAATTTATATGGAAACATAGGAAAAAATAAAAAAAAAGAAAAAGTCAGCAAAGAAGATGAATTTCATGATGAAAATATATCAAAAAACAAAAATATTCAAGATAAAATATCAATTGTTGATGAGGAGATCAAGGAAGGTCATGTTCCTTTCAGCATCTATAAAAGGTTTTGGCTTCTCGGATATAAGAATTACTTCTTTATTCTCTTGACTCTAACATTTCAGTTAATTGGCCAGATTCCTTATCTTGCAATTTTTTATTGGATTTCGTTGTGGTCTAAAAGCTCAAATCAAGATTCCGCAAGCTTTATTTACATAATGGCAGCTATTTCAGGGATTTATTATATTGCAATTTATTTTAGAGCCTTTTCAATTTACATTCCTTTGCTAAACTCATGCAAATTAATACATAATTTGGCATTGAAAGGCCTTTCATACACAAGATGTTTATATTTTGATCAGAATCCAACAGGTCGAATGCTAAACCGTCTTTCAAAAGATATATCTCAAGCAGATTCAGCTCTTTTGAACACTAAAGTAAACACGATTTTTATCATATGCTCTCTTCTAGGTAACTATGTGACTGCAATGATAATTCTTCCATACATCTCAATAGTTTTTCTGGTAGCACTAATTTATGTGATACTAATGACGATATATTTCAGTACAACCAACAAAAAGCTAAAAAGACTAGAACAGAACACGAAAAGTCCAATACTATCTTTAATAAACGCCTCAATAGATGGGCTAGTCACTATTCGTTCTCAAGACCTACAGAAAAATCTACAACATGATTTAAAGAAAGTGATTGAAAACAACTACAAGTCATATTGCGCTCTAAATTTACTCAACAGAACTCTTCAGTTATATTTAGATCTTGGGCCAAGTTTTCTCGGGATATTGAACATGATTATTATTGTAACTTTCAAGGACTCCATACCAGCTGGAGAAGCCGGGATCAGCATCTCTTTGACCAGCTCGGTTCTTGGACTCACTGGGTTTTTATTCAAACTGATTTTAGAAACAGACAATTATATGACGTGCATTCAAAGGCTGGCCGAATATCAAGATTTGAAATCTGAGGGAGACTTTGAAATTCACAACCATTTCAAAATTACTGATGGAAAGATCGAGGTAAGGAACTTGTCGATGAAATATCGCAAAAATTATGATTATGCTTTAAAAAATCTTAATTTTACAATTGAAGCTGGCATGAAAACAGGTGTTATCGGCAGAACTGGTGCAGGAAAATCATCGATTATGCAGATTTTGTTTCGATTAACCAATCCTGAATCAGGGACTATTTTTATCGATGGTCAAGACTACCTAGAAGCAGGTCTTCATGATCTCAGAAAGCAGATGTCAGTCATTCCACAAGCAGCTACTTTGTTCAATGCAAGTCTAAGAGATAATCTAGACCCGTTTCATGAACATTCAGATAAGGAAATAAAAAAAGTTCTTAAACAAGCAAGACTTGAAGAATTTCTCAATCAAGGACTTGATGATAATTTTGATTCACATGAACTTTCAGCAGGGAAAAAACAACTTGTTTGTCTTGCAAGAGCTATTTTAAAAAATAGCAAAATCGTTATGATTGATGAAGCTACTGCAAATGTTGATAATGAAACTGATACTTTCATTCAAAATCAACTTAGTGAGAAGTTTAAGACATCAACACTAATTGTTATAGCTCATCGTCTTAGAACTATTATTGATAGTGATTGGATTGTTGTCATGCAAGCTGGAAGATGTCTTGAAGAAGGATCACCAAGAGATCTTATTAATAAGAGAAAGTCACAGCTATTAAAAATGATTCATCATACTGGCAAGGAGGAAAGTCAATATTTGATTTCAAAAATAATGAATAGCAAAGATATGGAGTAGGTTAAATAAATAGAATATCATCTTGATCAACAAATTTTGAATATATTTTGTATATTGCTGTTCTTACTGTCATGATAAAAATTAGCTAGTAATTGGATTTATAGAAAAAAGTTTTGGGTTGGAAAATGAAAAGGAAGAGTAAATTTAAATTTGAATGATCATTCTAAAGTAAAGATTAAATTAACTTGAAAACTTTAGAGAATTTTTAACAAGATAATTAAGTTCATCATTTTCTGAAACTTTGAAAGCAAAATCTCAGACTTGATGACTTGAATAAACTAACTCCAAGGAGTCTCAATAAAAGCTGCGAAAAGGACAAATGTTAAGTCGTTTGATTAGTCGACTATTAAAATGCGACAAACTGGAAGAAATCATTCCATGCAAAGCCGAGATCTGGCAGTGTAGCTGGGAAGTGATTTTCTACCGCATCCAGTCATCCTTGCCAGAACACTTGAATTCGTTGAGAGCCCACGAAGTAATCGCAGACCCCAGCTGTTATTCTCATTGAAAAATATGATCCATCTCAAAGGATCCAAAAAGTTCTGAAGCGCGAGGTTTCAAATGCAAACATCTTAAACAACCCTCATAAGTCTCAAGTCAGTCACCAAGGCCCTTGACGAAACACGACTCAAGACCCCAGGAAAAAGGAAGTCAGCAAAGAGGTAAAGTCAAATTCCAGCTGGTTTGTCGCGTTGCAGGTGATTCTTTCAAACCTCTTCTTACACAAGTTCTTTAACACATGCGGACGGGCATTTCTCTCAGTTATCAACCGACTGGAAGGCCACGCTAAGTTAGTTCATGGGGTTCATCAGAACCCCAATAACACTTTTTATTCATTTTTTTTTCCATTTTAAATCTTAGAATTGTAGAACTTTGATTATAAAATGAAATGTCAAGTCTGCTCAACTCAAGCTTTCTTCATCTGTCACTGCTCCAATGCTTATCTGTGTCAAGTCCACCTTGGTGTACACTTAGCAAAGAAAGCAAAGCATCGGCATGAATAGTTGTTCGAAGAACTTGACTCAATCCAAAAATCAAAGCTCAATGACAAACTTCATTATTGGATCGAATCTCTCAAATCTTTAAAGAAACAAGTTATTCTTCAAACTAAGGAGACAATCAAAACAATTGAAATCTGCAGTAACTCAGTTATCCAACAAATCAGCACTCTTGCCAAATATTACCTCAACCTTATCACCATTTCAGCTTATCAAAAATCTGAGATTCAGGAAATTACATCAATACTTGCCACAGATATAGTCGTTAATCAACTTAACTTGAATTATTTAAACCAAATTGCTTTGCGAGAATATTCTCAACAGCTCTATTATTTCATCAATGATCCTGTAGAGGAGAAGCGATCCAGATACAACAAATTCCTTCAAACTCACAACGGAGGATTCAAATGTCTTGCGATTTCCAGTGATGGACGGACTCTTGTCACTGGCTCGCAGGACACTTCTGTGAGGGTCTGGGACATTCAGACGAAAAGTCAAGTAGCTTGCCTTCTCCACCATAAATCGGATGTTTGGTGCATAGTAATTTCTAAGGACGGAGCAATTGCAGTTTCTGGATCTTT
>RSEH01000485.1:0-12297 GCA_006503475.1 Stentor roeselii | reverse complement strand
ATTGTTTAAACTGTTCTAAAAATTGTCTTGAATGTGAAAATGATCAGATTTGTACAGTTTGTGAAAATAATTTTATTCCCAATAATGGAATATGTTCATGTCCAAGCAATACTTATTTATCATTCAACATATGTGAGACATGCCATCCGTCTTGTTTGACCTGTTCAGGCCCATCAATTTCTGAATGCCTTTCATGTGATGATAATTCCTTTCTTTCATCAAACTTCTCTTGCATATGTCTTCCCAGTTACTACTCTAAAGATTTTAAGTGTCATTTCTGTGACCCTGACCAGCACTTAATTGTTGAAGAAAATATCTGCAAATGTGAAAAGTTTTACTTTTGGAACGGTTCTCACTGTGATAATTGCCACAGTACTTGTAAAACTTGTATGAATTCGTCTATAGAGGGTTGTTTGGATTGTAGAGACGAGCTGATTTTGACTGAAAGATTTTGTTTATGTGAAGAAATTAAATACTGGAATGGAAGTAGTTGTCTTTCATGTGATGCTGACGTTCATTTAAAAGCAGATAAATACGAATGTGTATGCGAAGATGGTTTTTTTAAAGATGGAGATTTTTGTAGGCCTTGTGATCCTATATGCTTGACTTGCTTCGGAGGAAAAAACAACTGCACGACTTGTAATGAAAGTTTTTCACATTTAAACGATTTTGAATGTGTTTGTAATGAAGGATTTTATAAGAATTTTTCGTTATGTTTACCTTGCGATCCAAATTGTAAGAATTGTGACGGACCTCAACTGGAGGATTGTTTTTTTTGTGATGAAATTTTGTGTCGTAAATGTGAAGATGGATACTTAATGAAAGAAGGAAATTGCTCTATAGTATGTGGCTCTAATGAAATAATTATCGATGGAAAATGTGTTTCATGTGGAAATAATTGTTTATCCTGCAGTGAAAACTTAGGAGATTTATTATGTAATAAATGCGATAATTCATACGAAATTATCAAAGGAAAATGTATTCCAATATGCCCTTTAAATGAAATAGTTATCAATGGTAAATGTGTATCTTGTCAAGAAAATTGTTTAATTTGTAATAAAACCTCTGAGACTCTAGATTGTCTTCAATGTCAAGACGGATATGAAATTATAGAAGGAAAGTGCTTCAAAAGATGCTTTCCAAATGAAATATCTAACAATAGTGAATGCACATCTTGTCAAGAAAATTGTTTACTTTGTTATGAAACTCTAGGATGTCTTCAATGTCAAGACAAATACGAAATTATAAAAGGAAAGTGCTTCCAAAGATGTCATTCAAATGAAATACTTATAAAAGGTCAATGTTTATCTTGTCAAGAAAATTGTTTACTCTGTAACAAAACCTCTGAGACTTTAGAATGTCTTGAATGTCAAGATGGACACGAAAATATCAAAGGAAAATGCTTACTTAAATGTGAAACTCACGAAATATTAAAAAATTTATCATGTGAGTGCATTGAAGGTTACACCAGAAATTTAGGAAAATGTTCTAGACAATATTTTTACCTAATCCCAACGATTAATAATGAAAATGTTCTTTTATTAAGTTTTTCTGAAGAACTTCAAACCTCACTCTCTCATTCTGACTTAACCTTCGACTCTCCAATCCCAATTTTTCCATTCAAGCTGACAGAAATAAACCCTAAACTATACAACGTGACATTCACTTTCACTCAATCAATATCAAATGGAACATCTCTAGATTTAATCATCAACAAAGAAATATTTAGTTCAAAAAATTCCCTTTTAAACCAAAGCAACTACTTTTTATTATTTTCTGAATTTGAGTATATTCCAGAAAATTTCAAAATAATTCTAAAAGTTTTAGACGATTATAGCAGTACTTCAAATGTTGTTTCATTTTCTTTTGCGATTTTAGCGAATCCCTCTGCTGCCTGGGTGTTACTTAACACTATCAACATCATCTTCTTTATTCCTTTAGGGCAAAACCGATTGACTCCAGTTTCTATAAAATTTTGCAAAGCAATTGGAAAAAATGATTCACCTTTGAATGTAATGAAGTTGATTTGGAATCAAAAAAGTTTGGCTCTTCCATCGAAAAATGCTAAAAAAATTGGAATTAAATCGACTTTGGTGTGGATTAATCTTGGAATGAATATTACGATTATTGCAGGATTACTTTTGATTTTTCCTTTTGTTGTTTTGATTTCAAAGATAAATCTTGGTGCTTTAGGACAGAAAATTAAGGGGTTTAAGGATTCCTATTGTTTTAACTTGTTTATTAGAATTTGGTTACAAAGTCATTTACTTGTAGGGATATATGGTTTTATCTGTTTTGATTCAGTAATTGTTAGGTAGGAAATTGAGATTTTAGATTTTGAATCAGTTTTTAATAAAATCACATCAGTTTTTTTATTGGTGATTTATAATTAGACTCTTTTTATTTCTTCTCCAGTCATTATTTTTTTCAATCTTTGGGTAAATTACGAAAAAATTGAAGGAAATGACTCAAAATACACTCTCAAAGTCGGATGTCTCTTTCAAGAATTGCATTGTGATAAAGGATTGATTCCAGTCTTATATTATGCAGTATTAGGAATCAGATTTGTAATATTTGCAATGGTTCAAATTTACCCAAACAATAATCATTTTATCAAAGGTACTTGTAACTTTCTAGTAACTTTTTCATTGGTGATTTATTTAGTTTACTACAAACCTTTCAAAGTAAAATTGATTTTAGTGGCAAATATTTTAACAGAATCTCTCATTTCTTTTATCTTTCTGCTCATTTTCGCGAGAGAATTTTTAGGTTTCCTGCAACATGATGAATATTTTGACATTTTTTTCATTAGCGTGCTCTTATTTGGGCTTTTATTTCAATATGCTATCAGTATTTTACTTTTTATTCAAAAGATATATACAATTATAAAGAAACTAAAGGAAAAATCTCACCAGAATGAGTTAATCACTAAATAAGCGTAGTTAGTTTAAAGTTATTCAAATATCATTAAATATATCTTAAAATTATAATTAAACATACTAGACTTTATTTATTTCAGATTTTTTATAGTTATTTTTTTTAATGTTCGTAAAGTGAAAATCGCCTTACCTAACTAGTTAATTCTAATCTTCGAATGATATAATTCAAAAAATTCAAATGACCCTAAAGAAATAAAAGCTTATTAACTTATAATTAAGAATTTAGCATAATAAATTAAAGAAACAAATTTTGTTTTACTAAATGAAAATGATTTTGCCTCATTGTATAGTACCAAATAAGAATTCAGTAAATTATTTTATATTGAGACAACATTCTCTTACAAAAAAACCAAAAGTTTAATTATTAAAATCATTCTCATCTACCATTTGAGTTTCCATTTATGAGATAAATATCCTCTAATTTATCATATATTCTTAGGAATCACTGATTAAATAATATGATCTATAATTTTTTCTTTTCATATCCGAAATAAATAAGATTATTACCAAATACCAAAATATCATTTACTTACTTTACAACTTTATTGAGTTATTAATGAAATAAATGTAATAAATAATCAATTCTCTCTCTTATTACAAGACAATTATTGTGTACTAGTTAAGTCTTAATAAATTTTTTCAAAATATAATAATTTTTTCTAAAAAAAATAAAACTCTAACGATTTAGTCAGCATCTGAATAATTTTATGATATTCAGCCTTCTGTTCATCTAAGTTTAATTATTTTCTATCTCATCTAAAGAACACTTATTTAGAAATTTTTATTTTTCAATAAGGTTTTATTAGATGATCTTATATATGGAGGACTTCGTTCAAGTAGATGGGTCAATGTATGAAGGAGGAGGTCAAATAATCAGGCTTTCTCTTGGCTTGGCGATCTTAACTAGAAAAAATGTCTGCGTATTCAATATAAGAGCTGGAAGATCTAATCCTGGACTTGCCTTAAGTCATCTGACAGCAGTAAATTTATTAGTATCTATTTCTGGAGGCAGAGTTGAAGGAAATTTCAAAGGGTCTACTTCGATTACATTCTTTCCCGGACAACTACGAGGAGGTACATACCACGCGATATGCCCATCAGCCGGTAGCACAAATCTAATCCTACAAGCAGCTCTTCCAGTTCTAATCCAAACAAATTCTTTCCTAACAATAACCGGAGGTACAGACACAGATTTTTCCCCTCCAAGTTCATTTGTCTTAAACGTATTTCTTCCAGCTCTTCGAAAACTCGGAATAAACGTCGACCTCGAAGTTCATCGTTTCGGTTTCTACCCTAAAGGCCAAGGCGAGTTAAGAATAACGACTCATCTCTCAACTTCACCTCCATCGCCGTTGAACCTACAAGAAATCGATTATTACAACTATTTAACTTCTATTCTAGCAACTCAAAATGTGAAAAATTCTCCTCAACTTTCAAGGATTTTACAAGAAATTCAAGGAATTCAAGAAGAAAAAGTAGAAATCAAGTATGTTAAAAGTAATGATAAAGCGATTGTAGCGAGTTTTTATTGTGAATCATCTTTTGTCCCTCTTTCTCGCAGTTTTATCGAGAACTTCAAGAATAGTCAGTGGAATGTTCAAGATATTTCTAATGAGTTGAAGAGAGAAGTAGAGAATAAGCATTGTGTTGATGAGTTCTTACAGGATCAGATATTAGTTTATCTTGCTATGGCCAGTGGCCCTTCGAGTATCTATACAACTTGCATCACTCCACATACTGAAGGTGTGATATTTTTGATTAACTTATTTGGAATCGCGAATGTTCAATTTCTAAATAATTCTATCGAAGTAGTCCCTGTTAACTTCAAGGTTTAATTATTCTAACTTAAAGTTGAGAAAATGTCATCAATGAAGAAACTTTATTTCTCATATCCACCTTTCACCTCAACTAAAATTTTATAGTAAAACCTATTCCCTCAAAAGTCTTCTCTAATGAAATCAGTAAAACTTATGGTTTACCAAAGCTGGGGACTGACAAGAATTCGCATTTTTCCAATTTCGAACCAAAAAGTCAGAATCTTGAATTTTCAAACTTTTTTTCCTTCGAGCAAGTCTTCCGATGGGACTCAGCTTTCTAGGCAATGAGTCTCTTGAATGGCTTAAAAGTTGAAACATTTTTTTTCTATTTTCAGTCTTCAAAGAAGTTGGAGTGATTTCGACCTCCCCGGCTCTTAAAGGTGGACAGATTTTGTTGATGTACTTTTGGGTTTCTTCGAGAAACTCTAAAGTATTTCTGCTTCTTTTGATAAGATTTAGCTTTTGCATACTCGCCTTGCTCATGATTCGGTTCCAGGAATCTGGGATTGACGCCTGCCAGATGTAGTTGAATTTTATTGTTGTTCTTCTGTAGAGTTTTGGAGATTTCAAATAAGAATCTCCAGGAATTCTTGGGTTTAGCATTATTGGATTTATGAAGAATTTTGGATTTTTTTTTATTGGGTTAGGGTTTTGAGAGGGAATAGTTTTGTGTTTTTGGTGAGGGTGGATGTTGAGAGTATAACGATTTGAGAAAAATAAAAACTGCTTAAATGATAACTGATTCAATTAACCCCTTGTAATCAGCAAGACCCCAGTCTCAAATCCATCTAAACTACCTAATCATTGACAACTACAAATAAATCAAACCCTTCTAAAATAACTAAAATCCCTTAATATAAAACCTTCTCAGTTTTAATAAAACAAACTCTCCTAAAACTTACCCAATTCATAAATACACTTAATTAAACTTCAAAAACAAAGGCAGGAATTTTCTTATTTTTACAAGACCCAGCCAAAAACGAGTTCCTAATCGAAAGTTGAGCCTCATCAAAGCTAAACTTGCTTTCATGTTTTCCCTGATGTGGCTGACTACTACCTCCTCTATTAAAGTTCTTAGTAGAGCTAAGTCGATTCTCCTTCATCCAAGGGTGACTAAGCAGCTCGTCAGGGTTAATGCGAGAAACAGGGTCCCAATCAAGGCATCTTTTGACGATGTCCACTAGTCCTGGCTCAGCACCTTTTAAAATATTTTCAATGTTTTTACTTCCGGGTTTTCTTGTCTTTCCTCTTGAATTTGTCAGGTTTTTTGGAATGTTTTCTGAGTCAAAAAACTTTGAAGCTCGCGTCGCTTGCTTCATGATGTTCTTGGGAGGTAAGCCGAATACTTCCATTATGCAAACGATCTGCTCAGCTTCGCTTTCGCCGGGGAACATTGGGTAGCCAGTATGAAGTTCAACTAAAATACATCCAAGACTCCAAACATCAATAGCCGTAGTATAAGGAATCCCTAAAATGATTTCAGGAGCTCTATAAAATCGAGACTGTATATAAGTATAAACCCTTTTATCATAAAAGCAACTCGATCCAAAGTCAATAACTTTAATAGTCGACCGATTCGCCTGCTTCAAAAGAATATTCTCAGGTTTCAAGTCACAATGAATGATCTGATACCTTGCAAGTAATTTCAAAGCCTGAGCGATTTGATTAGCAAATCGTCTAATAAGACTATTCGAAAGTCCATTAAAGTCATTAGTTTTAAGCAATTCATAAAGGTTGATATGAAGTAGTTCAAAAACAATGCACATATGTTTACGAAACATAAGATGATCAATGATATGCACAACACTGTAAAGTTCATTCGAGTCTTTTTCACTAAGGACCTTCAAGATCTCGACCTCGACTAAGGCCTGTTGATGAAATCGAGCTTTATTCCTAATAATCTTAAGTGCACAGTTCTTTTGAGTCTTATGATCCTTCACCAGCAAGACCTGTCCAAAGCTGCCACTTCCAAGAACCTTCAGAATTTCATATCGATAAGCAATATGATCCATCATTTCTACTTTGTAGTCACCTCTTTCATCATCAAAGCCGTAGTTCAACCGACTGTCGACCTTATTCTTGCTTTTTCGAGCCTTTACCCCAATACAGAAGATTTCATGATACCCGAGCACTTCAGACTCCTCGTATTTACTCAGACAACTTGAAAAGCCCTGTAAAACAACTGAAGGTGACACTGGAAGTCGTTGTTCTTCCCAAGTTTTAACAAGCTCTAAGTTCACATCTTTTCTTTGACTTGACAGAAGTTGACTTGTCGGGACTTCTGAAATCAGCCGTTTTTCAGAAGAGTTTTGAAGTAATTGGCTCCCGTTCGGCATTGAATTCGTCTTGTTATGCTTTTTTGAGGATTTTCGACGGGATCTTGATGAGGATGGGTTGGCTTTTCGAGGAGTTCTTGGAGTGAAAAGTGTTGAAATCTGAAGTCTTGGAACTGCTTTTGGAGTTGATTGTTTCAAAGCGTTTTTACGTTCTTTTGGACTTGTTGAGGACTTTTGGGAACGACGCGCACTTGAAGGCTTTTTTATTGTCAAACGGTTTGACTTTGGACTTGGCTTTGGAAGAACTGGGTTGGCTTGCATATTTGAAATATTCATATTGGAACTTATTAGTTAGTGTGTGAATTTACAGTGGAGTTTGGATTTCAGCTCGTATTTGAAGGTGCTGAGTTCTTGGAATGATATCTCCAGGATTTCAGGGAAAAGGATAGAATTTTGGAGAAGTAAACGCTTTTTTACTTGACGGCAGATTCGGATAAGTTTTTTTATTCTTGTTTTTCCCTGAATCTTCTCAACTTTGGCAGACAGGCCGAAGAAAAAAACTTCGAGACTCTTGAATAGGATGAAGTTTTCCTGGAAACTCATAGCTTTGGTAAGACCGTACAGGTTCTGTTCAAATAAGTATAGATCAGCATTTGTTGGAGTTTCAGAGTTGGTCACTGAATTTTGTGTTTTGTTTAGGTTGTCTTGGATTGCTTTGTAGTTGTTTAAAGATCTTTCTTTTAACTCTTGAAAAAGGTCAAGTTTTATGCCTATCGACTTGCAGATGTGAACCCAGTACTCAAATTCTTCCATTTACATAACGCATAAATCTGAAAAAATGGCCTTAGTCAGTATACATTAAAATAATCATAACAAGAATAGAGAATTATTCGATTGTTTAGTAATTATTAAAAAAATAGACTTCGATCATGAGTCTTTAATATTGCCTTTAATATAATTCTGGAGAATCTCCGTTAAGTTCCCACCCATTCACAGTATTATCATCTGTTCCTTCCCCAATACTGACATACTTAGGCATGTAAATTTTTTGTTTAACTTTTGGCTGGGTCTTGATAAAGGAATTTTCTTTTACAATGCACTTTATCTGAGAAATTTTAAGTAGTCTTTCGTTTCTTGAAAGATGTAGACTAGCATTTGTTTTTCGATTGGAAGGGATAGACTGATCTGGGATGGAATTTTCTTCGGTAGCTGAAAAGTTTTCCTTTTTATGAATCTCAGGAGTATGATTCGCTAACCCCAATTCAACCATCGAAAGTTCAGTCGAATTCCTCAAAGGTGACAAAAACTTGGAAACTGGAGTATGAGTCTCTTGCGAGAAGTTCAACTTATTATTTATCATTCTCGAAAACCTCCTTTCCACTTTAATTACCGACTCATTCGTGATAGGTGTTAACCTGGAGATATTTTTATAATTTCTAATCGAGACCGGTGAGTTACTCAAAAGTTTTTTAGGTTCTTGGTACTTCAAAAGAATTTTACTGAGTTTGGAAAGTTTCGGCCTTTCTGAATGTTTCGGTAGAAGAGGTGTAAAATAATTCCTTATTGATGACCTGCGAATGATTTCTTTGATTTTTTCCTTATTTTGAGAAACATCCATTACAATATTGGAATTTTAGACTTTTTAAGCTTCTTCGATGATGGGTTAATTCAGAGGTTTATAAATAGTTTAATGAATAGTCATGATGATCGTACTTAAGAATGTCATTAATTTCTAGGGTTTATATATGAAACACAATAAAGACCTGGAAATTATTGAAGAAGTTGACTTGATTTATGAAGAAGAGACTGGATTTCAACTGCCTTTAGAGAAGGTAGGGTCTAAGAAAATTCAGCTTGGTCTTAAGACTTCGGTGCTTCCTGTTCGATTGCTAGGTCTGCCGAAAGTATGTGTTTTGATTTACTTCTTAGTGAAATTATTCTCAAGTTCTAGTTTTCAGTCTCTAGCTTTCCACCTATTATCCTACTTGCCAAAGGGTACCACTCTTAAGTCACTACTTTCAAAATACTTATGGAAATTCATTTTCCACCTCACTAGTTAGCATAACTTAAAATTAACCAAGGTCCACATCCACAGTTTAAAAGAATCCTGAAAAGCCTTCATGAAAAATAAGTCTTCAAAAATCAGATAAAAAAATAATAAATTCAATGTTTTCTAAGCAGGCTTCTTGAAAAGTATTCCTCGCATATGTTTCATCAACAGTTAAGACTTGGTGTCTAGATTTAAAGAAAATCAGGATTTTTAATGATTCTTTTTCGTTGGATAAGTGAAAAGATCTTCGAGGAATAATGTCAGCCTTCTGAAAAAATCTCTTGTTTTTGATAAGGTTTTTAATATTCTTTAGCTAAATATTGGATGGTTTTAATAGGAATAAACCCTTAATAGTTTAGGAGCTGTCAACAAGATAAATGAGAAAGGAGGGTATTTGTAAAGTTAGAAAGGTAAAAGGTATCGATTTTAATATTTTTAGTTAATCAGTATCAGGTTGTCTGTTCTAAGCAAGTGTCAAAATTTATTATAACTAAAAATCACTGAATCTTTGGCAAGCTAAATTTTGATCATTTTCAAGATTTTTTACTTATAAGTTAATGAAAAGGCATTATTTTCTACATGATAAGTAAGTGAATTGCAGAAGTTGGTTAGAATATCAATCTTATCAAAGATCAATTATTCTAACTTCAGAGAATTCTAGGAAGAACAATGATAACTGAAAATACAAAGAAAAAAGAATAAATTTCTTATGATAATCGATGATATTTTTAGCAAGATAGACAGTAATTTTCTTTATAATTCCTTGAAGTTATAAAATTTACTGAGAATCTGAGTACAAATACTGAATAATATCGAAGAGTACACAAACTGAATAAAGATTCATAAACAAGTCATTTCTTTTAAATAAAACCCTTCTTCTAGAATATCATAAATCCTTCCTCAAAATTTAAAAAATCCAAAAATCATCCTTCCTTCTCCCTAACCTCAAATAAAAAATCCACTTCTTCTCAACATCCTCCCAACTCTACAATAATCCCTGAAATGGAAAAAATCACTTCTTCGCATTCTCAATCCTTAGAACTAGAAATCCAAGACCTGCACCTTCCAAGCCTGGAAGACTTTTCCAAGGTAAAAGTAATTCTGACCCTAAACAACTACACCCAAAGTCTGTCATACCCATTCAAAACAATGACGATTCCTCTCGTTGACGACTTTTCAGTACTTGAAATTTCGATTCTTCATTCAAACAGCCTTCTCGGGGGCATCGAGGTCCCTCTTTCCCTTTTCAAAAACAAGAAAAGTCAAACTTTCAAACTTTTTCATCATCAACAAAGCAAAAAGTCCTCTCCTGGCAAGACTGAAATCAATGAAATCACTTTAGGAATCAAATTTTGGCCTCAAAAGACTTCAGACGAAGAATACAAACAACAAATACGCAAACTTGAACTTCAAATCAAAGAAACTGAGGAAAAAGTTGGAAATGAAAAACGAAACCAGCAAGAAATGCAGGAAAACTTTGAAGAAATCACAAAAAACTTATCAAAAATGATAAAAAACCAGGAAGAAACTATAAAAAACCTGATAAACGACAAGGAAAAAATAAATGATTACCTGAAAAAAGTAGAAAACGAGTTAAAAACACGAGTTTTTGAAGAAAAAACTCCAAAAGTAAAACTTTTAAAAGGAACAAATTCCGACCGTAAAAAAATCCGTTCTTTTGACTTATCAAATAAAGAAAAATTATTATCTCGACAACAACTTGACTCTTTCGACCAGATCTCAAACCTAGAGTCCCAATTAAAACAACTAAAAATTGAAAATGAATCTTTAAAGCTTTCTCTTCAATCATCTCAACAAAAACTTGATGACCTCGAATTTAAACTTTCAGAAATGTCTCTTTCGACTTCTGGCGAAAAGTCAGAAAAACTCAGCAATGAAGGAATCGTCCTCAGCCTTCGAAGCGACATGGCCCGAATGGCTGCGAAATACAAAACTCGAATTTCAAAATTAGTTGAAAGTCGAAATTCTTTAATCCAGGAAAATAAAATTTTAACTCTTCGCCTTCAAGAATTTTCAAAAACTCCAGAAAGGTCGAAAAGTCCTACTTTTTCTATCGAAACTTCTGAAAATCGACCAAATTCTTATAAACTTCTAGGAAAATTCGCAAATAACATAAAAAAAGTAGAAAACTCTCTTAATAGGTCCCCTCGGCCATCCTCTTCAGAAGCACTTCAGAAGTACCTTCAACTTACTCCTTCTCACAATGAAAACCTTCCGATTTCCACACCTTTAAACCAAAAAAAAAAAGAAAATCGTCAAACAAAGGACCAAGTCGACCTTCTTCTCGAAGACCAAACCTTAAACATTGAAATTCCTTTTTTAAAAGAATCTGAAGGAGTTTATTCTTTTGGCTCAAAACGTGTTTTTATCAAAGTTGAAAGTGGAAAACTTTTCATTAGAATCGGAGCCGGTTTCTTGACTTTAGAAGAATTTCTTAAAATTTACTTGCCTTTAGAAATTGAGAAAAAAAACAGGGCTGGTGAAAGAAAAGTGAAGGAAAAACTAGTGACTTGTTTTGGAGTACAGAGAAGATCTGCATCGGTTTCTAAATTACCGAAAAGTTGTCGAGAATAGTTAAGTTAAACGGGTTTTTCCTTGTAAACGTGTCAGGAGTTGGTTTAATTCGCAGGTTGAAAGCTTTTTGTGCTTGTTTGGGTGGAGGATGTCTAGGATTGAACTGGACTTTTGAATTGATAGGCTTCTTTGGGATGAGGTTGCTCGGTTTAAGCTGGGTTTTGAAGGATTTTGGGATTTTAAGGGCTTTGATGGACTGGAGGATAAGGTTTTTGGTTGGAGTTTTGGGTTTAGTCTTGATTTGTACAGGGCAGTTATTGATCCGTTTGAATTTTGTCTCGAATGTACTTTTGCAGATTCTCTCGTAGTCGACTTAATTACAGCCTTTCCCGCAGATACCTGCGACTTATTCAAATGTTTATCAGGTGACTGTCTCAAAGATCTCGAAGTAACTCCAACTTGAGAAAGTCCAGAAAGTTCCGAAGGGTTGATAAAAAATTTCCTAATCAAAGAACTTTTTTTTTCGTTTCTAGCTTCTTGCAAGGATTTTAATTTAATAGGTTTAAACTCAAACGACGTGTTCGACAATGACCTCTTAATCAACCTTGCCTCATTAATAGTAGTAAGTTTGCGAGTCTGTTTAATGCCAATCATATATTATACTGCTAAACCAATCAAAA
>RSEH01000067.1:0-177020 GCA_006503475.1 Stentor roeselii | reverse complement strand
AGCCGTAGAGGATGAATAATTTATGGTCATGGATAAAACCTTGGCAAAGAAATCTGCATTCAAAATCGCTTTTTTTATCTGAAATAACTTCCCATTTTTCGTTTGTTAAGAATATCTATAGAGATATCTTTTAATTTTTGGACAAGTGGCTCTCCAATATCCATGAATTACAGTTGTATTCGAATGAAATTAAGAAAACATATAAGTCCAGATTCAGTTTTATATTGGTGGTGAGATAATTTGGTTTAAGAATAATCACTAAATAATAAAATTGACTAGAAATGTCAAGTGTCTTATATTGATATATAAATTATAATCAGCATAAAAGTTTAAACTACCTCGTCAATATAATTCACAAAAAATTACACATTCGCAGGAAATATGGAATTATATAAATTTCATATTCGAAAAAAATTCTAAAATATCATTGTTTTCCTTATTTGAAATCCTATTAGATAGGAAACATTTTCTTATTTTTAATAGTTATATGAATATAAATAAAATCACTTAGTTTATAAAATAGACGGCTTGCAAAGTTTTTTGTCTTGATAATCTTATATGAAGCGAAACTAATTGCTTGATATCAAGTTTTTTTGGTATAGTTATCATATAAAAAAAAGATTAAAGTTGATGTATTTGAGATTATTTTAATTAATAGGGTTTATTTATCGATTTTATATATTCCTGGAATTATTTCTTGCAGAAGGTTGATATTCATGAGTTATTTTTGATTGATTAATTCTTTCGAATGAATTGATATAAGTATGTAAAATATTATAAGTTTGAATGCAAATATGAAATAAACTTGAAACATATTTATAAACTACAGGGTCATTTTGGAACATGAAAGTCTCAGGCTTTAGGCTAAGGAAATACTACTTGGCCTATCTTATAACGAAAGAAAAGAAAAATTTAAGTTGAAAATTGAGATTATTACTTGTCCTTACTCCAAAATATTAGTCTCTATGCACAATGATTTCACAAATTAGATATTTTCTTGTTTAACTCCAAGCCGAAATGATTCTTAACTAATTTACTGAAGATTTCGGCAAATAATTCTTTGTTCCTAGAAATTTTGAAGTTTTAAATTCGCTATATGATCACTTTTAAAATTTCGAAATAAATTGATCACTTTTAAAATTTCGAAATAAATTTACTCTCAATTATTCTACTTAAATCAACTATCCAAATGAATTATACTCTTCACATATAACCTAAGGAAATAATATCTTGTTTAACAGAATTTAAATGAAAATAATTCATTTTCCATCGATCTGAGTATTACTATGATGATTTTATTCGTATTTCATTATAATAAATATGCGCAGGATGACGTCGGATAATAAAATATTCAAATGAATCTACCAAGAAAGACTTATTTCTGCTTCAGAGATGAAAGAACATATTCAGAAACCTTAAAATAATAAGATTACGAATCAAATCTCTTATAAAAACAATCTTATATACAAAGATAGTGTACTTGAAAGAACAGAAGTAATCAAGTTTGATATTTTAAACTACTCATTTTATATCGCACTTGGTATAAAAGGTAAAAATGTGGTATATTTTTACCTCTGAAATTATTAATATTTCAAAGATTTTAGCAACACTTATTCTTGAGAAATTCTTATTTCTTCTGAAAAGATATTAATAATTTAAACATAATCTTTCAGAGCTCAAAACTATACTAGTACTTTTTTCAGTGTTGAAGTAAAGAAATTCAAATCAAATTTCAATAAATTCCTAAATGATCATGCAAATGTCAAGCAAGATCACTCTCAATTTCAATTCATAAACAACTCTTAATGAGTGGAGGATAAGATGAAAAGCTCAGAATAAAGATTCAATCAAATTTATCGTTTTTATTTTCCTTATCCTTTAACAATTATATGATAATGCCAAAAATATTGATAAAATATCAAATTTTATTTATCTGGTACTGAAGACATTTCTATTTGTTTATGAAATCTAAAATAACTTAAACTTCTTAAAGTTTTTAAGATAATCAATACCACACAACTTAAGTCAAATTTTTTAAAATTTCTTCACTTTTTGTAAGTGGGCCAAGCTACTTTTACAAAGAAAATCTGGAATACATTTAAAAAATACTTAGTTTTCAACAAAAACTAATTCATTAATTAAATTTGTTTCTTCATAGCAAATCTAAGAAATGGTTATTATTAAATAAAAGTATTTACAAGGTGAATTTTTAGAGCTCTTGGTGCTATATTACAAACATTTTAAATTCACTAAGCTTTCATCTTAGTGAAAACTCTAATTATTGGACTTGAAATCGCTAATATTTAAGTATTTAAAATAGAATCTCTGATACCTTTGAAAAGCTGGAAAGCTCATTCTGGAAATGTTTAATTAATTTATTGAAAATTGATGAATAAATTTCATCAGCAAGTAATTAAAAACAATCAAAGTCTTGAAATCATTCAACTATGAAATTATAGAGCATTCAACACAGATGGATCAATTGAATGGATAACAAACAAGAAGTATATACTCAATTAATTTCAGATCAGATAAGTTTGATTGATTTGCACACAAAATCTATAAATTAATAAAAACACTTAAGGTTTTTAATTATTTATTTATATAAAAGAAGTTAATTAGGATATTTTTAATAAGAATTTTCTTCACCAATCACAAATATTGCGTTATTTAATCGTTTATTTTATGAGGAGTACTGAAATAGGATATCAATTTGACGATTATAGTAATTAAAGAGTAAAAACACTTAGTTATTTATAAAGGAGCTGCTTATGTTATTCTTGTAACTCTAGATTGAAAAGTATTTTATATCATCTTTGAAATGTAAACCCATAATAAGGCTGTCATCGAAAGAAGGTTCAATAAAAATTATTATTTTATAGACTAGTTTATATATATTAAGAGGCTTTAAGACTATTACAAAATCAATGAAATTTCTTGTCTTCAATTATTTTTTTGGATAATCGAAATTATTTGGTGTAAAAAGAATTGACTTGAAAGTTTATTTTTATCGATTTATGGAGTGAAAATGGAATCAAAGTAGTGAAGAATGTGACTATCGATTACAGCAAGAAAAAGGTTTATTAAATGAAAAAAAATCTTGATTTATAATTTATTCAAGTCTGATTTCATTATCACTTACCTATAATTATCTGATCTATAGTTATAATCCATTTTATAAACTAAATTTATTCATATTATTCAATCATTTCATCCCTCAATAACTTTAGAATATCTTTGAATTATAATATAAGAGTTAATTTGGATATATAATCAATAATCCAATGCATTATTTTAAATAAATCGATTCAAGAGTTTCCAAAAGATATAACAAATGTTCAACAGCATTTCTAATCTATAATCAAGCGTAAACTACTTGGTAAATTTAATAGCTTGAAGACTAATGTCTTGCTATGCGTAATAATTATAAAGCAGGATTCCAAAAGGCGAAAGTTGAAAGAATAATGAATCAATCATATCATATTGCTTTTGATTCATAATAACATCAATAAAATATTATCTTGAATCATTTAATTATTACTATACCTTATCAAGTTTTCTAAATTTAGATACCTCATAAATTTTCTAATAATTTACTTTGCATGTACCACTTCCATGCAAAATTTTAAACTGATAATTCTTCGATCATGAATTTAAACATCTTGATTTTAGGATTATTCCTGTATTTTAAAACTAATTAACCTTTATTTACAATAAATAAATCAAACTAAAAATCTTATTCAATAAATTAATTTGAACTATAATCCAAATCAATAACTAAATTTTTAATATCTATCTTATTTCTTCTTCAGGGATAACAGCTCAGCATTAGTATAATTAAAGTGATCCTCCAACTTTTTACTGCTATTTTTCATTTTTTCATGTAATTCATCCAACTGTTTCTGAACAATAAGAATTTTGCCATCCCATTCATGTTTAACCTGGTATTCTGGTTCACAAGCAACTAAAAAATACCCATCATCCTGCGCTTTACTCCTAAAGAACATCATAGATTCAACTTCAAGTATCACCGAAATCATTTCCATGTAATCAATCTGTTTAGAAGAAGTTTGAAACTTATCAAAAGAATCAGCTAAAATAGAAACAAGTAAATTCAACATAATAATAATATTCAAAACTGTAGCAGCAACAAACGTAATATAATTCAGGTCAAATTTTTCATTTGAATACTTAAATTCCCCAAGGTTCAAATAATAAGAATCAATCCAAACCTTTTGATAATCATCAGAATTTTTAGATATTCCAGTAATGATGCCGAAACAAAGAGTTGAGTAAAAAAATATAATCATGAAAGATGAAATATCTCTCATTGAGTTTAAAATCAATCGAATGTAATGACGTGTTCCGTCAAATGCTCGAAAGGCTGTGAGACCTCTGATAAAAGTAACGAAAGCTAAACAAAATACTAATATTTCTGATTCGATTTTAAAGTAAACATTATAAATCCATATAAAGGATAATACGATTCTGATAATATCAAAAGAGTTCCAGTTGCTAACAAATTGTTTGAAAATTTGTAAAATTTTTTTTGAGTTGAGGACTTTTTTTGAATTTAAGTTGATAAAATGAAAACTGGTGAAAGTTAGGATAAATATCATTTGAATTCGAGAATTTGAAGGATTTAGGGTTATCAAGTACAAGGTAAAGTAACTTACCCAGAGTTCTACTTGTTCTTCATGTTCTTTTTGGACTTCAAGTGTTTGCTGCCTTTCAGGGTTGGAATTATCTTCTGTTTTGTTTTGATCTTCTGATTTAAGTTGTCTTTGGGGATCTGGAGACTGTTGATCTTCAGATGTTTGTTGCACTTCAGGCTTTGATTGATCTTTAGATTTTTGTTGCACTTGAGGCTTTGATTGATCTTCAGATGTTTGTTGCACTTCAGGCTTTGATTGATCTTTAGATGTTTGTTGCACTTGAGGCTTTGATTGATCTTCAGATGTTTGTTGCACTTGAGGCTTTGATTGATCTTCAGATGTTTGTTGCACTTTAGGCTTTGATTGATCTTCAGATGTTTGTTGCACTTCAGGCTTTGATTGATCTTTAGAGTTAACTTTGATTTGGTCACTTTTATTATCACTTATTTTAATTGGAAAAATCATTAAGTGTTTTTTCCTGTAAGACTTTATGTCTAAGATTAGATCAATCAGGCAAAGAATGAAGATCAAAGTTCTGATATATGAAATACCTTCAAATAAAAGGTTTAAAGTTAGTGTTAGAGGAACAAGTACTCCAAAGATTAGTTGTTGAGAATCGTATTGGCTATGATAGTCAATTCTATCTTTCATAAATATCATCATGATAATATCTGATATTAGAATTCCTAAACTGGTTGAAAGGAATATCATGAAACTGGAAAAATCGAATCTTCCAATGCATAGATTTATGAAACTTAGCACTAGTTGAGTCCCAGAAAAGATCATTCTATTTAAATAGAAATACTTCTTGTGATTTCCAAATATGTTCAAAAGTATGAATCCTAAAATTGCTGCTCCACCACTGATAATTATCATGATATCATTATCAATCCAAGTAAACGCACAAACAAAAGCAGGAAAAGACATAATAATCAAACAAAATAAAAATTTCCTCGAATATACTTCAAAATTTTTGATAAATTTTATAAAAATAACTGAAAGTATCGCAAATAACCCAGAACAAATTAAATCAAACCCTAGAAAATCATAAACCCCTTTAATTAAAAATAGTTTTGAAATCATTTGAATGCTCAAAATGATAACTCTTAAAAGTGCAACAATATCAATAATGTTAAAATCAGAAAAATCAAATCCAAAATAATCAAAAAAATCAAGAGAAATAAACTGAACAATTTCCAAAATAGTTAAAATAACATTGATAATAATAAAGCTAAAAAACGAATAAGGGTCTTCATATAAAATATTATTTCTTTGATCAACAAAGCTTATTATAAAAATCAGCGGAATATTAGCTAGAACAAGTAAATCTCTAAATAAAATTATAGGCCATATAGCATTCCATTTATATTGAATATAATATTTAATAATCTGCGTTTTGAATATTTGAAGATTTTCAGAGGATTCAATACTTTTTAAAAATTCGACACTTTTTTTACTTCCAATAGTTCCAGGTAGTTTAATTAATGAATTATATGTTTTCACGTTTATAATATCGATATGTTCACTAGTTGTACTTTTCAAGAAATTATCAAATTCATTAGGATCTTTAATCATGCTGCACTTAGGCAGGTTATCAGGGTCATCTTGGAGTAATTCAGAATTTTCTTCGAAAACAAGTATTAAAAGTTCCTTTAAATAATTGGAATTTATTTTTAAGTAACTTTCGAGTTCATCTTGTATCATTTTTAATAAATAATCACGAAGTTCTTTTATTTTTTGATTTTCTCTAGGGTTTTGAATTGATTCTTTTAAAATTTTTAATATATATGAGAAAAGATGATTTGTGCATTTTATTGCTTTTTTGTTTATTGAATATAAAAGTATTGATTCTTCTCCTATCCTATTACGTGCAATATTTCCATATTCAGTATCTGCATTTGTAATAGATTTTAATTCTTTGCATGATTCTTCATATGATTCTTCAAAATTAATGATTGGCAATAAATGATCTGAATAATCGTTAGAAATAGCAAGCATAAGTTTCTGATTTAAAGTTAGTAAAGAAAGCATATTATTGTAAAAAGACGATAAAATATTTATAATTTCTTGAGCTCCGATTTTTAAGTATTTATCAATTTCATGATATATTATAACTATTACTTCATTTCGGGTTTTAACTTTTTCTTGATTTATTATTTCTTTAACTTTTTCTTCATTTTTTTTATCTATTTCTTTATCATTTTCTTTTTTTTCTGTATCTTGGAAAATATTTTGAATGCACGAAATAATACACTGTACGCATTCAATTTTTCTTTTATTCAATGAATATAAAAGAATTGATTCTTCTCCTATCATAAAAAGTTTGAATCCTTGAGAATCAAAGATATAACGCAATTGATCTGCATCATCTTTCTCAATAATAAGCATTAATGCACTAATTGAATTAAAATAATTATAAATATCACCTAATTCTTTTTCGATACCAGGTTGGGCTTCGTTTATAGTAATTGAGTTATTTAACGGATTGTATTTGAGAATACAACAGAAAAGCATTATACTAGTTATTTTTAATGTAGCATTTTTCTGTTTTTCACCTAAAATTGCAAAAATTAAAGGAGAAGCCCCAGCCTTGTTATTATTTGATAATAAGTCTGAAGCTGGTAAGAATTCTGCGATAATCCATTTACCGTTTTTTAAATCAATTCCATAATAATACTTTAAATCTTTTGATAGTACTAGTAATTCTTTTGTATCATTCATATAAATTATATGAAAATCACTACTTTCATCTAATTTTACTTGAAGAGTATTTTCATTTTTTAAATTTGCTTCAAAAATAATTGATTTTTTATATAATTCCATTCCAAGTTCTTCATACATTCCTCTTTTAGCTAATAAACAAAGTTTTAATTTATAATATGATTCCTTAACTGAATCATTTCCAGTATCTCCAGAGTTTCCTGCTTTACCTAATAAGAAAAGACTTATTTTTTTAAAATTTAAGTTTGATAGAAATATTAAAGATTGTTCATATTTTTTTATCATTAAGTCTTTTTCTTTGTTTTCTATGGGTTCCTCAGAAATTTTAATTTTTGCCCTGTTAAAATACGATTTTAATGCACTATTATTTTTATCAAGCAGAGGTTCAGATAAATCTTGCTTCATTTTTATTATTATATTCAAATTATGTTTGGAAATTATGCCTATTGAAAATGGTAGAAATCTCCTATTTTAAGTTGTTGAAATCCATGGCAAAGTGAATATTTGGTTAAAATTTTTTAAACCTTGTAGAATGGAGTTAAATTGAATGGAGCCTTTTTCTTTCGTCTACACTTCCACCCCTTTTTATCTCGAGTATTCAGTTTTCCTTCATCTTCAGATCTCATAATGCGAAAGCTTATAGAGTGCTTTCCTTTTCCAACTCTTTCTCGTATTATCCTTGAGATGTCTGTTGTGTCATCTCTACCAAAGTTGACTTTTTCGATTTTCTTAGGAAATAATTGAATTGCATGAGAAGCAGGTCTTTTCTACCTATTTTGATAGCTTTTCACCTGGCTTACCTCTGGATGACTGAAGAATATCTTGAAAGTAGGACCGCTGTGATTACTGGACTCTAAAGTGAATGTCCACTACTCATCGTCGTCGGTGAATCTTTAGTTCTCTTTATTGACAAGTCTCCAAATTTACTCCAGGCCTTGCTTTTGATCTTAGTTTTTCACTTTTCTAGCAGAGGTCTATTGAGGGAGGATAGTCCTGCATCAGTGGTTCCTTTTCTTTTTGGAAAATTAGGTTGAGAGATTCTTTCAACTTTTTGATGGACTTTTGTTGGATTTTCAGCTGCTTCCTTCAAATTTCTTGTCTTGGTAGGGTAGTTGAGAACATACACAGATGGATAACGAGCTTGATCTATTTAAAACACACCCAATCATAAAACCTTAAAAAATCATTCAGACTATTCCTAAAAATCTTAATCTATCTCTAACTATTATCCTTGATTCAACACTTAACTGCACTTCTTAGTTCATCAAGTATCTTTTTACTTTCAGCAATTTTGTCTTCAATCACTTTTTCATTCTTATCGAAATCTGAATTCATTTCATCCAACTTTCTCTGAACGATAAGAATTTTCCCATCCCATTCTTGTTTAACTGTCGATTCGTTCTCACAAACAACTAAGTACATTTTATTATCATTTTGCCTACTTCTATAAAACATCATCGATTCAATTTCAAGGATAACTTGAGTCATTTCCATGCAGTCAATCTCTTGAGAAGAAAGTTGAAACTTATCAAAAGAGTCTCCTAAGATAGAAATAAGCAAGTTCAACATAATAATGACATTAAAAACTGTAGCAGAAAAAAACGCGATATAAAACAAGTCGAATTTTTCGTTTTCATTTCTAAATTCGCCGAGGTTTATATAATAAGAATGAACCCAGACATCTTGATAGCTCCAAGGAGTTTTATACTCAGAAGTTTTACGAGAGACTCCAGAAATGATTCCGAAACAAAGAGTGGAGTAAAAGAAAATTATCATGAAAGAGGAAATGTCTCTTATTGAGTTGAAAATTAAGCGAATGTAGTATCTTGTTCCGTCAAATGAACGAAAGGCTGTTAATCCTCTGATGAAAGTTATGATGGCTAAGGCATATGTGACCATTTCAGAGAGATCGTTGTTGTATATTGAGTAAATCCATATACAGCATATTATTATTCGGATTGAATCTAAGAGATTCCAGCTGAAAATGCATTTTTGTAAACAATCAGCTAGTTTTTTTAGGTGGAATCTTTTTTCTAATCCAAGGATTATTATCTGTGAAAGACAGAGAAGAAGGATGAGAATCATTTGAATATCGGAATTTAAGGAATTGATACCGATCAAGCATGAAATAATGAAACAGGTTAATGTCTCTTTTATTTTATTAAAATTTTCAATGTTTTCTTTGATGATAATGATATCTGCTATTATTTTCACAAAACAAGCTGTGAAAATCATAACATCAAGTAGGTAAAATGAGTCTAAAACAAAATTTAAAAGAGCAAGAATCATTATAATAGCATCTGCAACTAATAGATACCAATAATCTGCTCCATACCTAAAAATGAAATAAATATCTGATATGAAAATCACGAAGCTTGTTAACTGGATTGTTAAAAGAAATGAAAATAAATAAATCCCCATAAAAACATATGCAATACTGAATAAATTTCTAATGATTGAAAAAAGTGAAATAGAAATAATAATGATAAGATTTTTATGGTTAATTATTTGAGTAGTCGCAAATGCAAATATCCCCATTCCAATAATTAAATATTGAAAAAAATAATCTTTACACCAGAAACCAAAAATAAGTAAGGTAGGAAAAGCTAAAATCAGAAGGTAAATCTTATAATTTTTTAAATATTTAATATCTTCTTCATAATAAATGTAGGTCATTGATAGAATGACATACGAACAGTAAATGAATGCCTCATTACTTAACAAAATAGTGTTTTGAAATTTGAAATATTTTAATGCAAAAACAGCGACTAAAATCATTAATCTAAAAAATGGGATAAAGTGTTTTCTATCAGAATCATCAATTCCGAAGTAATCAAATATTCCAAGAGCTATAATTTGAACACTTTCTAATAGAGTTAAAATAACATTTATAATAATAAAACAACTGATTGTTAAAGTATCATCAGATAATATTAACTTCTTTTTGTCTATAAAACTTATAATTATTATTAGGGGAACATTGGCAAGAACAAGCAAGTCTCGAAATAAAATCAAAGGCCAGACTGAATTCCACTTATATTTGATATAGTATTTAATTAGTTCAGTTTTAAATAATTGTAAATTCCCTGATGATTCAAGATTTTTAAGAAAATTTACACTTTCTGTACTACCAATCAAACCAGGAAGTTTAATGGCCGAATTAATTATCTTAACATTAATGAGTTCTTTCACCGATTTAGAATCTTTGAAAAGATTCTCTTTTTCTTCCTTTTTTTCAACCATCTTGCACTTAGGCAGGTTATTAGGGTCTTCTCGCAAAACTTTTGATTGTTGTTCGACTAATTCGTTGAAAAGATGTAATAAATAACTTGAGCTTATCGAAAAATATTTTTCTATATCTTTTTCTGCAGAGATTTTTATATTGTCTTTGATTCTTTTCAGTTCAGAATCGTTCTGTTCTTTATAAAATCTTTGTTCTCCAAGTTTTTCAGATGTGTATTCTAGAATAACTTCAATACACTTGATAGCTTTTTTATCGAGTGCAAATGAAATTGGGGATTGATTTTCAATATCTTGGAAGTCAAATGCAGGAGATTTTAATACTTTCTGTAATTTTTTTGAATTATTATTTGATATATAGTTCACTAATAATTCTTGAATAATTATTTCACTATTTTCGTTTGCTTTATTCTTAATAATATAGTTGATAAGGATGCTGATGCATTCATTTGATTTATTATCAATTAATGCATCTGAAATAAATTTTTCAGATTTAATAATATCATTCAATTGAATACGGAAATTATTTGAAAGAATGAACTGAAAAGCTTCAGGTGATTCAAGATGGATAAAAATATGAGAAAGTTCATTTTTTATTTCACAACTTTTTGCATCTATATCATATTTCATTAAATTTTCTTCATATATTAAACAACTATAAAATAGTAAAGAACTTGTCATTTTT
Source organism: Stentor roeselii (assembly GCA_006503475.1). Classification (NCBI taxonomy): domain Eukaryota; phylum Ciliophora; class Heterotrichea; order Heterotrichida; family Stentoridae; genus Stentor; species Stentor roeselii. The sequence goes on along the minus strand of RSEH01000067.1, from coordinate 165,719 downwards.
TCTTGATCTAATCTTTCTTGTTCACCCCAAACTGCAAGTATCATCGGAGTGACTTTATCATTATTTTTTTTTAACTCCAGTCCTAAACTTCTTATGTTTCCTATTCCAAAACTATTATTTTGGATTTTGAAGGAAAAATAAAATTCAAAGTCTTTTTTCAGTATCATGAAAGTTTTTTGACTATTTATCCTTAGTATATTATAGGTATCATTATCTTGCCTTATGAATTCTTTAATTTCATTAATATTAACATTTGAAATACTATATTTAATTTCTTTAAATTTTAAAAAATCTTCATATTTTCCATTATAAGCTAAATTGTATATTCTATAATTTTCATCGTCTTTATTATTTGATAGGTTTTTAATTGCATTTTTTTTTATTTCATCCCAATTTTTGATTTCTTCGATACTATTTTTTTTAAAAGCTTCACCTTTTTGCTCATTTTTATTGTCATTCATTGAACTTGCATTAGGTAATTCTTTCTGCTTGGCCTCTTCGTCCATTTTATTATTATAATGAAATTAAACATGGAATTTTACTAGTAGTTCTGTCGAATTTAACTCAAACATAAATTTTACTGAATAATGATTAGAATGTTCTTTTACTCGGTCTAGATGTTTTAGCAAAATTAAATATTTGTTCTTAATAGTTTCTAGTTATACATCGATCCAAAGACTTTACAATAGAGAAGCTAAAAAAAGAAGTCAAAGAATAGGAAATATCGACCAAAACATTCCATAAAATATTGCTTCACTATTAAAAATCCATAATAATTATCTAATACATCATGATAAATTGATTACCTTCTACTCCCAAGCTGTTCAAGTGCATTTTGTTTAAGCTTCTTTAAAATTGTTAAATTATAAGAAAAAAATCAATTTCTTTAAGATAAGTAGCCTAAACTATATATTCAAATGTATTTCATTAGTTAGAATACATCAAAAGAGTTCTCATCAGATTTGCCTCTGATTTGACGTAGTCTTCAAATATTTATAAATGAATATTAGGAGTGATACTATTCCTTGGAATCACGACTAAAATCTTTCTATCAAGATTGCAAAGAAAATTTTTCGTAGTAAACCTCATCAAATGATAATCATTAGGACGGAAGACTAATAATTCTACTGTTTAAAAAGGAAATCATCGAATTCAGAATAATTCAATAAAAGTGATAAGTTATCACTTGATTCAATGAATAAACATTAATTATCAAGTTTCTCTATGTATATCAACTCACCTGAACTCCGAAGTAGATAGTAAAGATTAAGGAAAAAAAAAAATGAGATAATTATTATGCGGGTATCATTAGAATGGATTTATAATTGTAGTTTTTTAGTTCATAACAGTCTAGCACCAGTATCAATAAACAAAATCATTAGTTTATATGATTAAAACAATAACTAAATGATATTTCAAAAAAATCTTAGAAATTTAATGATAAGATTCTATTATATGAATTTAAAAATCATCTAAATCAAGAAAAAATCTCTGAAAACCAAAAGCAAAAGGTCTCTTAATCCATTTAAATAATATAAACTAAATCATCTTAAGTCTAATTAAGTAAAGCCTAAAAAATTCAATCATATAATTTAATGATTAGACCAAGATTAATGAAATGCAAGTCAACCCATCAACTCCCTAAATTCTCTTCAACAACTTTGATAACAACAAGCCAAAGACCCGAATCATCATTTTTCCTTTGTCTAAGCATCAGTCTCCTTGAAATTTTTATCAAATTCAACAAAAATATAGAATATCTTCATTACTTGAGCACATCATTTCATGATCTCCTTTGCAAGGTCTGTCAATATACGCTAGAAAATCGATTAAACAGTGAAATTTTAAGCGAGTTCTGGAAAATGTTTGATTTTTTGATTAAAACTCAGAACCAACTAACTGCATTTGAATATTTAAGGTTTTACTCAGAAAAAGGGAACTTGGACTGCTCAATTACATTAGAATTCACAATTCGATTTATTTTGGCTTACTTTTTCAGGGAGATCGATAATGCAGAAGAGAGTCAAATCATTAACGATGAAGGAATAGGTAATTATAGAAAAGCATTGGAAAAGTTAGTATCTAGATTACCTGTCACAGTGATTCTTTTAGAAGATGCACATGAGGAAGTTTTTAATAACTGTTTAATGAACAAGCAGGCAATTATCTTCTTACTTAAGAAAGATTCAGAGTTTTTCATTGTTTATCCAGAAGAGTTTTACTTGCTCTTTAAAAGGATTCCGGAGAACCAGAATTATTTAGAAAGCTACCCTTTTATTTGGTCTACACTACTAACATCTCAGAAAGAAACTAATATGAGTATTCCATTAGATGAATTTGATGAGTCCAATGATTGTTCAATGCATGAAAGATACTCAATACGAATACCACGAGAATGTATTCAATTACACACAAAGTTTAATTCCCCAGATTCTGAAGACCTTAAAATTTCCGATTTAAGAGAAAATTGTAAAAGTTGCAATATGTTTAATTCAGATGAATCATGCCCTACATTGACTAGTTCATTCATAGGTGTTTCCAATAAATCAAAAATTTCTAACCAAAAATGCCAGAAAGTTGTGAAATTAATAGAAAAAACCTTTGATACTTTAAAACTTTTTGAAGACTTTAAGTACTTCTGTGAGTGCAAACGATTGAAAAATGAAATTGAAATAAATGAAATTTCAGAATTTCTTGAAATTTACATGAAACTGAACTGGTATCCAAAAGAATCATTTAAAAATTTTGCTTTATCACTCTATGTGCCTTTAGATGTTAGTCCAATGAATGAAGCTTCTATTTCGAATATCATGGTAAGTAGTGGAATAGATACTTCTTTACCTCAAATTTGCAAGGAAAAAATAATAGCATTGATCACCAAGTCAATTACGATTATGATTAAAAGTCAAAAAAACATAAATAATTTGATAAAAGAGTTTCCATAATTAGTTAAGTTTAGCCTAGTTGTGTAATTTAAGACAATATAGAAAAAATACAAGTCAATAATCTATATTTCCCAAAAATGATTGAATCCAGATCGATGATTTCAAAAACCATTCACCAGGTGCCTCAAATAACATCAAAGACCTGGATCACAACAAGTAAACGACCCGAATCTTCATTTTTCCTTTGCCTAAGCATCAGCATTTTAGAGATTCTAATAAAATTCAAGTCAACTTACGATTATTTCCCAGTCTTTACAACCTCTCTCAACACCATCCTTCGCAAGGTCTGCGCTTACACAAACGATAACAGTTTGAACAGCAACATTCTTACAAACTACTCTGAAATCATAGAACTTCTAAAAAAGACCTCAAGCAAAGTCACAGCTTTTAATTATCTAAACTTTTACTCAGAAAGCAACGACTACAACTGTTTCATTACTCTTGAATATTCAATGAGGTTCATCCTTGCGAGTCTTTTTAGCCAAGAAGACAAGGCAGAAGAACAGCGGATTCTAAAAGACAATAAAATAGAAAATTATTTAAAAGCTCTTGAACTGTTATCAGTTGAGTTGCCTGTCACAGTGATTTTAATTGAAAATCAGGAATCTCAGATGATTTTTAATAAAGCGATTGAGAAACAAGCGAATATTTTTTTAATGAAAAGGGAAAAAGATTTTGCTATTGTTTACCCTGAAGAATTTTACCTGTTATTCGAGAAATCTCCGAAAAACTCTAAAGTTTTGGAAACTTTTCCTTTTATTTCTCTACTCGGTGCTCAATCTTCCTACTACAGTTCATTTCCAGTCTTAAATTCAAAGCACTCAGATACTTTCTCTAAAAATGAAGAAAATCTCAATTCTTCAAAAATGATCGAATTTTCAACAGTTTCCCATCATTCTAGAGTACTTGACCCTCATAAAGAAAATGATCAAAATGATTTAATTGAAGATGATTCAAACATTTCAATAAAAAGTACCGAGTCCGACACTCTAATTGAAATAAGTCTCAGAAGGTTTCGAAAAGTTTTAAATGAGTTCAACAAAAGATTCAAAATCGACCTCATCGCCGAAAGTAACTCTTTAAATGAAAAAAAACGTAAAAGAATAAACATCTCTGACATCAAGAAATTTTTCATTAAATATCTTCCAATTCAGCGATATTCACGAAAATATTTTAAAAAATTTTGCAGATCTTTGCATAAATCTTTTAAATCAACAAGGATACAAGAAGAGGTTTTTTGGGCAATTTTGGTGAACTCTGGCATCGACCCAATGATGACAGAGTTTTCGAAATCAGGAATAATCAAAGGAACTATAAAAATCATGAAGTATCTACTTCAAATGAAACTTCAATGCGAAGTATTAATAGGTAATTAGTTAATTTCTCTAGAAATGGGTTGTAAATGTTCTTGTTTTTCTGAATCTTCTGATAAAAGTGAAGAAGTTATTTCAAAACCTCAGAAAGTACTTCAAACTACTGAAGACTTTTCAAAGAGAAATAAAGTCAGAATCGCTGAAGGTCGATTGAAGCCTTTTGAGTTCACATCTGAAGATTGTAAAGTTGATCTGATCACTCCTGTCAAGTCTGCTGAAGGATGGGCTTATATGGGGCAACTTGATGATCAGGGACGACGTTCTGGAAGAGGTCTCTTTATATGGGCAGACGGTTCAAAGTACATCGGCAGCTGGAAGGACGACAAAGCAAACGGGATAGGACGACTAATCCATGCGAACGGTGACGTCTACGAAGGCGAGTGGCTAGATGACAAGGCCCAAGGCAAGGGAAAGTACATCCAATTTGACGGGACTTACTACGAAGGCGAGTGGGTGCAAGACAAACAAGAAGGCTTCGGACTTGAGATCTGGACTGACGGCGCCAGGTACAACGGCAACTACAAGGACGGCGTCAAACATGGCTTCGGAGAATTCTTCTGGGCCGATGGATCTACTTACAAAGGAGAATTTTCTTTGAATAACATTCATGGAAGAGGCATCTTCAAATGGAATAATTCAAGAGTTTATGAAGGCGAATGGCAAAATAATAAAATGCATGGAAGTGGAAAATTCCTTTGGCCTGATGGAAGGGTTTATAAGGGAGAGTATGTTGATGGGAAAAAAGATGGATATGGAGTCTTTACTTGGCCTGATGGGAAAAAGTATTCTGGATTGTGGAAAAATGGGAAAAGAGTAGAGGGAAATCAAGCTTAGTGTTTTAATATAATTAAAAGTTGAAGAATTTTTTATTTAGATAATTTTATTATCAGGACATTTCATTTGAATAGCAATTCAACACCTGATGATTAATGAAACAACTTCAACATCCACTTATTTCCATAAAAAAATCTATAAAAACCATTTACATTAATACCCAAACCTTTGCAAAATCTCATCATCACTCTGATCAATCACAACCAATTCCTGCAACATTAAATCCCCATAAATACTCAAAACCCTTGCCGAGTCAATTTTATTAATTTCATCCCAATTCCTATGAATTTCTTTTTTATTTCCATACCTGGTATGATAACTTCCTCCCCTGCTTTTAAACCTCGGAATAGCAACAGCAGCAGAAGGAAGACTAGAAATAATTCGACTTTTTCCAGATTCCATTAAACTTTTCACAGCACTTTCAGCAGAAGCTACATTTTTCGTCGACATGCTTAAATTAAAGGGTCTTCTCATTGGTACCAACGGCGGCAGTTCAGGTAAACTAGACCCGTTCTTTTTAGAGAAAGGTTTACATCGAGAAAGACAATCTTTTGAACTTTGAGCTCCAAGTGATTTGTAAAAGTCCTCAACAGGCCGATTTCCTCGAATTTTTTCCAAGAACATTAAAAACTGTTTAAAGTTCATTTCTTTTGCGTAGCCTGAGACTTGATTAAACAAATCCAAAATTTCTTCATTTTTCAAAGGAATTGAAAAATCAAGACAAAACTTTAAAACTTTTCCTTTCGTTAAAGTGTTTAAGTTCTTGTCGATACTGTCAAAAGTAGGACTTTTTCCGAGAAGTGACTGTTGAGTTGAGTAGAATTTGAAGACTTTTCCGAGATTTTTAGAGAAAGATTTGAGATCTGAGGTCATTTTTAGGTTATTATTACAAAAGTGGCTTGTGGGATTGATGGTCTTCTTGTTTTCCTTTGTCGATGCAATTTTTGCAGATGATGCATCCACAGGTACTTACTGTGAACTGCCCACAGATGTCTGAGCAGCAGTAGCAATTAAACCTTGACTCCAGAAACTTTTTGCATTCTTTTAAAACGTTTTCTGAACGGCAGTTGATACATCTTCGTTCTAAAACTGAATGCGCGATGCAAGGGGTGCAAAGAGAACAGGCTGAGTGAAAAACTTGAAGGTATCTTTTTTTGTTACACCCTGGGCAGTTGAACTCGGGTAAAAATTCTAAATTTAAAGTTTTTTTACTTTCAAAGAAGTTTGGAATGGTCGACTCGATTATCACCTGCTTTGGAGACTCGACTCGCTGTTGAGCGATAAAAATTTGAGAAGATTCTGAAGACTTTTTTTGGAAATTCGTTGATTTTTCTTGGTTTTTTTCGAAATTATGTAAATTTAAAGAATTTTGTTTTTCTTTGAAATGTTGGAAATCTGAGGGTTTTTTTTCGATTATTGATTTTGATGAATTTTTTTCAAGAGATTTGATTGAGTTGAAAGTTGACTTTAAGGTTTCTTGATGGTTTTCAGCGGGTTTTAACTGGATTGGGGCTGAAGGAAAATATTGACCTGCTTGCTCGGGTGAGGACTTTGATATCACTGGATAGTTCTCGATTGTATTGAAGTGGGTTGTAACGAAATATTGATTTTTAGGCTTGTTTGAAGCGTCTAAGATTCCTGGATGGTTCTGGGTGGAGATGAAATTGACTGGAACCAAATTTTGACTTTTTGAATTGTTGAAGTTAGAGGGAACTTCTTGGTTCTTGCTTGGGTTTAAGTAAAGAGCTTGGGGTGTAGTCAGTGATGGAGTCTTTGACTTGTTCAAAGAAAAAATTAGTTCTTTCACCATGTCCTGGTCAGTGACTGGCTCACTTTTAAATGACTGAAGAAGTACTGAAAGTTCCTGAACTAAACTCGTTTTCATTTGAAGATCATTCGATCTCTCCAAGACAGACCCGATAGTTTTAAACACTGAATTCAAAAACCCTACCTTTTGAGGCCTAACCTCATAAAACGACTCATTATTTTCAGTTGATTCAAATGATTTCACCGCTTCTCCCTTCTCATTAAACCCATCCAAAAGACACTCCTTCTTCGTATAAACAACTAAAAAAAATTCCTGAAACTCCAAAATTCTAATCAAAGGAATTCTAACCTTTTTAATATTTTCAGGTATTTTCACCTCTTGAGTCAAAATCCCTTCACTTACCTTGTAACTCACAACAGCTACTCCAAACTGATCAGCAACTTTTTGCAAATCTTTAAAATTTCCAAGTCTCGCTAAAAAATTCAAAAACTTTCTAAGACTCGGGGTGGAAAAATCAGCAACTTCCGAGTAAAGGTCTCCAAAATTCACAAATTTCAAACAAATTCCGAAATTTAACTCTAAGTCGAAGTCAAGAGAAAAGCCTCCTCGAGCCCAGGCTTCAATAAGGGCTAATGCAAGAGCTGTTTCAAATGTGCAGAACATTTTGTTTGATATGAAGAAATCAGAGAGCTCTGGATGTGTGTTTAAAGATGTTTGAGTTATTCGAAGCCTTGATTTTGACTTGTGGTCGCATTTGTATATCTGTGAAAATGGGTCTATTACTTTCCCTGGGTATAAATATTCTGAATTAGGTGTTGGCATGAATTTTTGATTTAGGTATTTCGGAAGGTCTTGGTCTTGAAGTCTTGATTTTGACCTGGGGTTGTAGATGATTTGTTTCGGGTTCACTGAGATGAATCTAGACTCTGAGTTCATTATCGGGTTGCCTGATACTTCGTCAATTGAAGAAAATATATAGAATTCGGACATTTTTATTTAATTAGAGTGAGAAGGGAAGATAACTTTGGAATATCAGGAAATTTTTGGGCATGGAATATTTTTATTTAAGTAGGATTTATGAGAAGATTTGATGGATATTTAAGGAAATTTATTGGATTTTTACAAGGTTTAATATTGATTTCTTTAAAGTTATTTTAAATATGTTTGAGGATATCCTTAATAGGAAAATCTTTTTAGATAAATTAGTTGAAGCAAAGGGTTGATGCAAGTTTCTTTGCCTTTCGATTGGCCTTGAGAAGCATAAGTTTTCGAATTTTTTGCGAGTAAGTAATAATCAAAAAATTTAGGCGAATGAATTAGAAAAATCGATTAGATTAAACTATTTGATATTAGTCTTGAGTGTTTCCAAGTGTCCAGTGTGATAATATTGCTTATTTACTTAATTAATCTATTTCCAGTCGCCTTTAATCGTTTCGAGTTAATTATCCTTTGATTTCATTTTGAAATAATAAACCTTTGATTTCACTTTGAAAAAAAAAATCTTTGATTTGATTAGGAATAACTACCCTTTGATCATATTTCGAACTAACTTTCCTTTGATTTCATTTGGAAATAACCAATTTTTATGAACAAATAAATACCCTTCATTTGACTTTGAAATAATTACCTTTGATCTCATTTCGAAACAACAACTTTTCGATTTCATTTGAAATAATCACGCTTTAATTTCACATGTAAAAAAATACCCTTAACTTCATTTGGAAATAATCACCTCTCTGCAAGTGAAACCACTTAAACTCAGTAATTTCTTGGAAAATGAAAAAATAATCATCAATTTACACTTTGAATCAGAGCTAAATCCTAAAGTTAGGCAAATTTTAATATTAAGATCTAGAAAAAATCCGGCCTTATACTTTAAGCTTCAGTCGATTTGTGTATAGCATGTTGCTCATCAAATCCAATTGAGGAACTTTTAAATCCTTATAGGAATAAATTTCTTTCCTTGCGTTATCCGCTTCTCTTCTATTTCTAGCTTGTAGAAGTTGTCTGTTGAACTTCTGAACTCCTGACATGTCGTGAGTGATGAGCGCTTTGGGTTTCCCTGGAAGACATCCCATATTTAATATTTAACCTCAGCCAGTAATGTAAAGTTAAAAGCTATTTTTGAATTATTGTAAGAAATTGAAATTTTCTAATGTTGATATTTAGCATAAATAGTTTAATTACCAAGATTTAATAAAAATTTCTATTATTTTATGATTAGTTTTAGTGAATGTAGTATTTTGTTTTCAAAGAGATTTTATTTGCTAGGGTTGGAGAATTGGTTGATTTTTGAATAAGATCACTGTGATTTTTATAAGAGAATTTAATTGACTAAGAAAATATCGAAGGTTTTTTTGTCTATGATCTAAAAATATCAAAAAGTTAAAATTTTTACTAATAAAACACAATTATGTTGAAATTTTGATAAGATTGTATAGTGACTAAAAACTTTAATTACTTCACAAAATATTCATTCCTTCCACTTAAATCCTAATATATTCTATTCTTGTTACCAAAGTTGCATATTGAATAAAACATTAAAAAATGCCTAATCTTTTAATTTTCCTTCTGTTAAACCTAGCAAACAAAATGACTATAGCAAAAGGTATAAAAAAAATTCTAATACTATCTATTAAATTCAGTTAAATAAGTTTAATTAACTATAAATGCGGGTAGGCAAACAAGAAGGTTTAATATCTCCTGTTAAAAGTCTTTCTCCCAAGCTTGAGACTAAAATTTCAACCTTGCACCGGCCAAAGCTTCCAAACATAAACTCCACGAAAAGACTATCACAGAGATATTTTCTTAATACATCCGAATCCCCTCGTGATCCAAAAACAACACAAAAGAACCCATCTACAATGGACATCGCTTCACCCAAATCAAATGAAAAGAAGAAATTATCAGTCAAGTTATGTGCTGATGAAGGTAACTTACTAATAAAAAGCCCTACTTTATCTATCTTAGAAGAAAGTAATGTAGTTGAAATACATGATACAGTCCTCACATACTGGAAGAGTGAAGTGTCTAACTTGAAGGCAGAGTTAACTAAAAGCGTAATTAAAAATTAGAACAATACTTTGAATTATCATAAATCGGTTTTAGCATCCTTAGAAAAGTCCTTGCATTTGGACCTATCACAAGAAATGTTTTACCCTTCAATCTCAACAGAAGACCCAAGTTTAATAGAAAAAGAAAACGAGCAGATTCATATCATAACTGAAACGATCCAAAAGCTTCAAACCGAACTAACCAAAGCTCAAGAAATAATCAAATCAAAAGAAAAACAAGAAAAGCATCTTCATCATTCATTAAAGCAAGAAATAAATTCCTTAGCAACCGAAAACTCAAGCCTAAAGTCCTACGCACAAGACCTCTCAAAAAAGATAGAAAAAGTAAAAACTTCTAAAACAAAATTAAAAACCCAAACTGAAGAAGTTCAAAACGAAGTGAAAAACTCTCTTCTCACTTCAGAAAAAGTGATAAATGATCTAAAAAGCAACTTGAAACTAAAAACTGAAGCATTAGACCAACTCCAAGAAATCATCAACAGAAATGAAACGCTTAAACGACGCCAAGCAGAAAACATGAAAGACCTCGAGCTAGAACTATCAAACTTAAAAAGAGACTACAAAAAACTCGACTTCAACCACGAGGCACTAAAGGAGAAACATCAGCAGTTATTAGAACTTTTCATTGAAAGTAAGGAAAAATCCTCAGTCCTTTCAGAAAACATCGAAAAACTCGAAATAAAAACCACGAAACTAGAATCACTCGAACTTCAAAATTTCGAATTAACAGACGAAATAAAAAAAAACTTCGAAAAAATCGATTCTTTGAAATACATCATCGAGATGCAAAGGCAGCAATTTACTAAAAAAGAACAAACTTACCATGAGAACATTCAAGACTTGCTAGAAAAAATCGATCAAATAAAACTCTTGTCACAAGTAAACCAAGCTGAAAGTCTCAAACTAAAAAAATCTCTTACTTTGAGGGACTATAACGAAGACCTCAGCAGCTTCACCAAGGAAGAAGTCCTTCGAAGTATCAACCGAGCAAGACTTTCTGAAGAAATCGCTGCTGGACAAATAGTTGAAATAGAAAAGTTAAGAAAAACTCAAGACTACTACAAAGCACTTCTAACCAGCAAAAACGAAATCATTGAAAAACTTTTAAAGGAAAATCAAGAAAAACCTCTTCAAGTAGTAAAAGAAAAAAACCTGATAGACCTCATAAAAGAGCTGAAATCTAAAATGATCTGCAAGAGTTGCAGTGAAAGTCAAGAAGTTTCTTTCCTTGCACCCTGTCATCACGTTTTCTGTGGAAAATGTTTACCAGAAGTAAAACGCTGTCCTTTTTGTCAGTCAATTTTTTCATTTGTCTCGCCTGTGAGTTACCTCGACTCTTTACATTCACTTCTTCAACATCTAGACGATTTTCTTTACTAACATTAAGATTAATTCGATACATTCAAGTTATTCCTGATAAAAGAAGTGTCAGTCTCAGAGTCCACAGGACTTTTCGAGTTTTCTATCAATTTTTCTGAACGTTCTACTGTTTTTTTCATTTTTATTTCTTTCACATTTGGCTCACTTTCCACGTTGATTTCACTGCTTAAAGAAAGATTTCCCACCATGGACCAGTTGATTCCGTCGCCTTCAGGCATTCCAGACTGGAAATAAAAAGGAAAAATCCACCAAATCGGTGAATTTCCAAAGACTTGAGTGAAATTCCGATGAAAACTAATACTATATCTTCCATTGTAACTATTTTCTAAAGTTTCAATAGTCGTCGAGTTCTTAATGACCAGTCCCACATGAAAATAAGAAAATTTAGTCAAGGTGATTAGAATCATCATTAAAAGGACAGAAGAAATAACGAAAAAAAGCGAAAATGACTGAAACGACCCAGAAGTAACAGCAAGTGACAAAGAATCAAAAAGAACAGGAAGAACAGTCCAAAGAACTGTATAACCCGCAAGCAAAGAATACCCGAGCATCAAGATAAAGACCTTCCTGTTAAAGAACCCGATGCAGTTATTAATCCACGCTGCTTAACACTTACGACAATGATGGTCCATGTTGAGCACACAGCGATTGCAGATGGAGCAATGATGGCATCTGTCAGGTTTAAACACGTGACACATCAAGCAGTATCTTTTTCGCTTCGCTTCAGAGTCACCCATTTGAAAGCCCCAATAAGGAGGAACTTGTCCAGGCTCACTGAAACTGCACCGAAAGAAGCTGAGAAGAAACAACGAAAAGACCGAATGAAACCAAATCACACCTGCAGGACCTGAATAGAACTTACTATGAGTCACACTGTGATACAACCAATAAACAAGTGCTACAAATGACAGAGCGGCCATCACGAAGACACTTCCCAAGAATTTCTTGGGGTTTGAAGGATTTTTACACATATTTATAAGATTGAATAAAGCTTAGTTCTTTTTTTTCTTCTTGTTTTTCTTCTTTGGTTCTACTTTTACTTCTTCGCTCTGGACTCGAGACTTTAAACGAGGGATGTACTCGGCTAAACGACGTAAAAGATCTGACTCTTTTTAATGGTTACTGTTTTTTATCTCGAGGTTCAGTGGCTTGTGGTTGTCGTCGAAGAGCTTCACTCGGATTCGACCTCTTTGAAGGATGTCTCGTGGATATGCCTTGTTTTCTAAGCAGTGATGCAGCTTTAGAAATGAGAGAACTTCTGAGATCTCTGGAAGTGTCGGGTTTGAGACTCCTTTTGACTTTGAAACTTTTCGACCTTCTGATTGTTTTAGGTTGGAATTTAGGTATGCTGGGTATATACTTGTCCACGTTTTCACATTGGGAGGTTCCATATTCATTTTGTAAGATTGGAGTGAAGAGGGAAGAGGAAGAGGGAAGAGGAAGGGGAAAGAGGAAAGAGGGAAGAGGGAAGGGTGAAATTTAGAGATTTTAATGATTGGAAATTTGGATTTTTTAGGTTTTGATGGTTTATTATGGAGTTTTTGGTGTAGTTGAATGACAAATTTTTAGCATTTCAGGAATTTTTAAGTATTGAAGGAATGGTTCAGGTTTTAGAGGATTTTAGACTGGAGGACTGGATTTTACCTTTCTTTCATTTTTTCTTGATAGAACTATCAACATTAACTTTAATTAATTCATAAATGCGAAGATTCCTGGATACTTGGATGACATCTGGACTATATTGTATCTAAAGATATCACTGAACAACACTTATTAAAGAATCATCAGAAACTGCAAAGGTGCAGGCTCTGGGTAAGTCCAGAGTAAAATTTTTTCATGACAATCTAAATTCTTCAGATCAGAAATTCTAAATCATTAAAGCAATAAGTTCAAGGAAGATCCTAGTAATCCTAAGCAACTTACTCCTCGATAGGCTTACCAAAAGTATTTCCATATTGAAAAGTTCGGCATATTTTATCTCAAAGAAATATTTGTTTGATTTAACATTATAATTATCAATACTATGTCAGTGAGAGGCCGAAAGAATAAGGAATTTTCCCTTATTTGTAAACATTTTTGCCAAAAAGATCAAAAACCATTTTCACCAGCGAAGTTCGCTGATGACAAATGTAGAGCCTTCGCAAACAGTATCCTAGAAATGGATCTCGACTTTCTACCCTTCGAGCTTAAAGAACGCCTTCGTTCTCTAAACAATAAAAAGACAAAGTTCAATAAAAAAGCAGTGATGGTTATTCAAGAAATTTCTTTATTCCCTGGAGCCTGGCTCTTGATAAAGAACGAATTTTTAAATTTATCATCTTGGATGAATCGACTTGAGCTCAAGTTAAAAATCATCTTTAAAGATGCTGATAATGAAAAAAATCGAATATACTTCGATTTGGTAAAGTTAATTTTTGAATACTTGGAAAATAAAGGAAAAAATGCTAAAAAGAAAAAATGCGTAGATTCTACCTATTCGAATACGTTTGATGACTCTGAAAGTGATAAATTTTCGGATACTTGCTCGACTACTAATAGTGTCCCTCCTTTGAGTCATGATTTAGACGATTTGTTTGAGTCCAGTTCAACCTTCAATATTTCTGATTGCATAAATATTGAATCATGTGTACATGATTTTAGATCAGGTGATGAACTTGATCTTGATAATCTCTCCATGTCGAAAGACTTAGAGATAGAAAGAAAACAACCGGAAGGTTGAACTGGCTCTGATTTTTCATTTATTCGTTTAAAACTAGTTAATTGTTTTTATAATTAATATGGAAAGTGTTGAGTCTATTAGAAGAAAAGAAATCGCTTTGAAGAACTTAAAAAATGACTCTATTGTTGTGGCTTTGTCACTGATGCAAAAGCAGAGCATTTCAAAAAGTAGAAGTCAATTAAAACAAGAGATTCAGGTACCGATTTTGATTGAATCGAAGCCTCAAGACTAAATCCTTAAATATTACTTATTAAGTCAGCTTATTAACAAAACTTTACATTTCCCCAGCTAAAGAGCTATAAACCAACTGGAACTTATTATTCAAGTTCACATTTTTGGCCCAGTTTTTAAACTTCTTATGCCCTTCAGGTGGTGGAAAGAGAGGATCAATTGCGATCCTAAAGCTATTATCAATCATTTCCGGTATAATCTTACTCAAATAAGAAGAGCTAAGTTCAAGACAAGGGTTGGTATTAATTTCAATAAGCCAAACCTTAAAATCCTCATCAATCATAAAGTCATATCCAAGAACCTCAAAAGAGTGAAGTTTTTCTTCATCATTGACAATATTTTTGACACTAGCAATGCTATCCTTGACAATATCAACTATTTGAGGGAACATCTGAGAGAAGAAGTCTTGATTACTGTTAGTAGAGTTCAAAATCTTCTGAAAGTCGTAATAACTGAGTTTATTCCCTGACTCAAACTTGCCGTAGTCTTCATGGTCCTTCTGCACTGCGTCATTAGTCAGATGAATGAACTTATCCTTCGTGTTCTTCACGTTGAACTCTTTACAGGACGTTCGAAGATACCCTTCTTTAAAAAAATAACCCTGGACATGATCCGCGAAGGTCGTGACCAGGGCGTAACAGCGAATATCGAACTTTCTCTTGTTAATAAGCAGCGGGTTACTGATGTACTTTTGAACGATGTAAGTCCTGTTTTCAGTGTTTCTTGAAATCAGTGATTTTATCTCACCTAATGAAGAACTCACTTTAATACCTTTTCCTCGATTTGTGGACTCACCTGGCTTTATTATCCAGATTGAACCTTCTTCGAAATTTGAGGAAAATAATTGGAATTGAGGGTCTGTTGGACCGGTTTCGATGTGAAAAGTTAGAGGCATCTTCTCGAATACATTTAAATCTCGAGCTTCGTAAAATTTTTTCATGTTTTTGAACATTTCTTTCTTGTTGCATATACTTGAGTTGTTGCTTAGATGGTTGTGGATCTTGGTGGATTCTGATTGGATAAAATAATGCTTTTTCACGTTAATGTAGTACTGGGAACTGATTATTGATTTGAATCCGAGGGTTTCTTGATTTGCGAGAAGTACAGCTCGAGGGAGTTTGTTGTCTTTGTTTTCTTTTGTGGGTTGAACTTCTAGCTTTTCTGTAAAAGTTAGCATCGATTCAAAAGTAGGTTTATGTTTAATCTGAGTCCAAACCAAATTAGCATCTTCAATATTTTCCACCTTACTCCACCAAAACCTACTTTTCAAAATTTGATTAACCAGACTACTATTATTTCCTTTTCCAACAAAGTACTTAAAATGTGCTTTATGTGGATAAACCTCGAATCCGTTGCTTGACCTAAAAAGACTAACCCAATTCCAAAACATGATTTCTTTAACAGAAGACTCATTATGCACAACAGTTTTTGATACTTTTTTCACAGTCGGGGCCCGCGGTTTGATGGCAGGCATGACAAATTCAGTTTTTTTATAAATTTTTCTATACGTCGGAGAAGCGACCCCTTCAATGCTCAATTCTTGACTAGTGTCCACAGAAGGTTCACGTGGAGGAGGAGCAATCGACACACTACTTCTCATTTTCCTTGATGAAGTTTGAAGTCGAATATTTGGAATCAGGACAAGCGAAGAGTTGAACTCATAAACCTCTTCAAAGTTAATTGCACGAGGCATTGATGGAAGTTCTTTGAATAGGTTCAGTTCTGAAGTCGTCAAAGGAAGACTTTGATAAGCGTGATGAATGGTCTTTGGAAGTAAAAACGACAGCTTTCGACGAACCTCTGGAAGTTTATGTTTTTTGTCAGGGGAAAACATTGATCTTTATTAAAATACAAGTTATGAAAATAACTTTAAAAGAAAAAATCATTTTCCTAACCATCTCAAAAAAATTCCTCGCCTATTTAATAAAATCCTTAAAATACTAATCTTGTCTCCTAATTCACTAAAGTTAAAGATACTGTAGCTAGAAATATTGATCTGACTGGGGAGTTCATTAATCGCGATCTCGAACCTGGCTTGGATTTCATTGAGGACCTGGGTATCTTCATCAGAAGAAATGAACGAGATGGCTAGTCCCTTAGTTCCAAATCTTCCCGCTCTGCCAACCTTCATAATCTTTACCCTATGCAAGTAAGTATTCGACCCAGAGTGTTCTTTTTCCGCTCTTTCCTCTTTGCGGGGCATGTCATAGTTGATGACGATATTGACTCTTTCGATATCAATCCCTCTTCCAAACAGGTCAGTTGAAACGAGAATCCTTTTATTGAAATCCTTGAAGCTCTTGAACCGATTAATCCTTTCTAGTCTTTACCTTTCCTCCTGATTCAGTCCTGAATGAATAGAAGTGCTTGGAAATTTGCTTTCTACTAAAATCTTGTTCAGCTCAACTGCGCGGTTCACGTTTTTGACGAAGATGACGACCTGGTTGAATTGAAGCACGTCGAGTAAATCGATGAGTCGCTTGTTTTTTTCAGCTTCTTCTAGACGGACGTAGTACTGTTGAAGACCGTGAAGGGTCAGTTTTGTCTCGTCGTCGATGAAGATTTCGACTTGGTTTTGAACGAATTTTCGGAAGACTGTTCTTATTTCTTTGTTCATCGTCGCACTAAACATCATTACTTGCTTCTTGTGAGGAGTCATTCGGAAGATCTGCTGAACGTCACTTCGCATGTCGACTTGGTCTAACATCTTGTCGCACTCGTCCATTACGAAGTGCTTGATACCGTCTAGCTTCAAGGCTCCTTTTCGAGCTAGGGCAAGGATACGACCTGGAGTTCCTACTACTATTGTTGGAGGGGTTTTAAGGGTTGCTATCTGCTTGCTTAGCTCCACTCCCCCGTAGAAGACTTCGGTTTTGACACCGTCAAGCCTCTTACTAAATCTGTCAAACTCTCTCTTGATCTGAAAAGCAAGTTCACGAACATGCGCGAGAACCAAGACAGTGACAGGTTTTGCCGGGGAGTCAAGTTGATGCAAGACCGACAAAACAAAGACGGCAGTCTTTCCCATTCCACTTTTCGCTTGACAGATGATATCAGTTCCCATGATAGCCTGAGGCAGTGCTTCCTGTTGAACTTCTGAAGGATGTTCAAAGCCGCAGTCATGGATGGAGTTCATGATTTCTTCTTTAAGCAAGAATTCTGAGAAGCCAGCTGAGTGAAGACCAGAAAAACCTCCTTTCTTGACGCGAGTCTTTGAGCCTTTGTGCTCTTCAACCTCGTTTTCTTCTGAGTAGTCTGGCAGTTCTTCCTCTCGAGTCTTCTTCATATTGGATTATAAGACCTAAGCTGGGCCATTAAAAGGTGAGAAGGGTTATTAAGTTAAATATGCGAAGTCAAGTACTATGGAGTGAAGATATTGTAACCCCTACTCAGCCGAACCCTGAAAATTCGGACCTCAGCAATACTGTTTGGTCTCTGGCTTTCAAACCTGATGGCACTGAGATTGTTGTCGCTATTGGTGATCGCGTGTTTGTTTATGATGCCGCCAATGGAAGCATGCTGCATAATCTTAGGGCTCATGATCCGGGAAAAGCAGTTTATGCTGTTGCTTATTCCAGGGATTCGAAAAGATTCGCCTCTGGAGGGTAAGGACTAGATAGAGCTGATTTTCAAGTCATCATTTGGAGCGCAAAAGCTGAAGGACAGGTGAAATATCAGCATAATTCTTCAATCCAGTTTCTTGCTTTCAATCCTGTAAATTATCAGCTTGCTTCTTTAAGTTGCAATGATTTCGGTTTCTGGGCAAGAGATCAAGATAAAGTTCTCAAATTTAGTATTCCAAGCAAAGGACTTTGCTGTTCATGGAACCCAGACGGAACCTTTCTTGCAATCGGTCTAATAGACGGTAACGTATTAGTCCGCGATTCATCAGGAGGTCCAAAATGGGAGATTCTAAGATCATCTCCAATCTGGTGCTTAGAGTGGAATCCAACAAAAGGTGAAAACGACGCTCAACTGCTAGTCGGCTGTTGGGACGAGACTTTAAGTTTATGGGACATTGAAGGTAAACAAATCGGTACCGAAAAAAACTTAGGTTTCGACCCATGTTCTATTTCCTTCTACCCAAACGGAGAGTTTTTCGCCTTAGGCGGAAGTGACAAAAACGTAACAATTTGGACAAAAGAACTAGTCTGTCTCGGAACAATCTGCAAACAAACCGACTGGATCTGGAGTGTTCGAGTAAGACCCAAAGCGAACTGCATCGGTCTCAGCACAAATGACGGAAAAGTCGCGATTTACCAGATCGGCTTTTCAATAGTTCATGGTTTACATGAAGAGAGATATGCTTATCGAGAACTGATGACAAATGTGATCATTCAACATCTGGTCACTGAACAAAAAGTAAAGATAAAATGCAGAGACCTGGTAAAAAAAATCTCTGTTTATAAGGAAAGACTCGCTGTGCAGGTCAGTGATCGAATTATTGTTTATGCTGCTCACCCTGAAGATGAGCAGGACTTGAAGTACAAGACTTATAAAAAGATTAACCAGAATTTCGAGTGCAATATGATGGTTCTTACTTATAATCATGTTGTACTTTGTGCTGATAACAGAATGCAACTCGTTAATTTCACTGGAGAAGTTGACAGAGAGTGGAACCTTGAAAGCACTGTTAAGTACATCAAGGTCATCGGAGGAATGACTGGGAAAGAAGGCCTCGTCATCGGATTAAAAAACGGCCAAGTTCTGAAACTTTTCATTGACAACCCTTTTCCCATCATTTTACTGAAACATATCTTTCCTATAAAATGTGTCGATATTTCTCTTTACAAACAACGAGTGGCTTTCGTCGATGAAAACTCAAACCTATCAGTCTTTGACCTGAAAAAGCAAGAAATTATTTTTAAAGATACAGGAGTAATGACAGTGGCTTACAACTCAGAAATCGAGGACCTGCTGGCTTATTCCGGCCAAGGGAAACTTTCAATAAAAACTGAGAACTTTCCAGCAGCCGTTCAAAACTTGATGGGTTTCGTCGTAGGCTTTAAAGGGTCAAAAGTCTTTTCTCTGCATTACATCACGATGAACATGATCGACGTGCCCCAAAGCACGGCGATGTACAAGTACCTTGAACAGAAAAACTGTGAACAGGCCTACAAAATGGCCTGTCTTGGCGTGACTGACACTGACTGGATGAACCTCGCAATTGAATGCATTCAAAACCACAACTTTTCCTTAGCCCGAAAAGCCTTCACCCGGAATAAAGACATAAAATACTTGGAACTCGTCAATAAAATCGAAGTTGAAAAACGAAGCAAAGGCTACAACGACTTCATCATGATGGGAGACGTTTCTGCTTTTCAAGGAAAATTCAATGAAGCTGCAAGTCTCTACGAAAAAGGCGAAGACATCATGCGTATCGTCGAAATGTTTCGAGAACTAAAACAATGGGACAAAGCAGAAAATTACATAAAAAAACTCGATAAAGAAGGACAAAAAAAACTTCTCATGGACCGAGCGGCTGATTCTGAAAATTCCGACTGGCAAGTGGCCGCTCGGCTCTTTTTAAACTTAAACGACTACAAAAAAGCCTTGTCAATCATCGCTAAGAACAACGACGATAACTGGATGATTGAAATTTGTCGACAGTTGAACAAAGCTGATAACTCTGAAGCGATTCAGTTCTGTGCGAATTATTTTCGAAAAGCTGGAAATCACGCATATGCCAAAGAAGCTTATTTGAAACTTGGAGACCTTAGAGCACTTCTTAATCTTCATGTTGAGTTGGAGAAGTGGGAAGAGGCTTTTCGAGTTGTGAAGCAAAATCCTGAACTTAAGGCAGCACTTTATATTCCTTATGCTGAGTGGCTTGTTAATAAGGATAAATTTGAAGAAGCGAGGGAGGCTTATAAGGAAGCGAATGACTTGGGAAAAGCTTTGAAGTTAATACAAAAATTGACGAATAATGCTATTAATGAAAAAAGGTTTAAAGATGCAGGATTTTTTTACTGGCGCCTGGCGAATGAGCACTTGTCTCTTATAAAAGACTGCATGAAACCTACACAGGAAGACGCTGAGAACTTCACAGTATATGAAGAGTACAGGAATTTATCAGAGATTTACTATTGTTACTCGAAAATTCATCGATATGCTGAACTACCTTTTTTGCTTCCAACTCCAAATTACGAGGAGTCGATTTTTTACAGTTGTCGATTTTTACTTAATTCTCTACCAGGTAACACTCCTCAAGGTATCAACAAGCTTTACGTTTATTACTCTTTAGGAAGAATCGCTACTAAACTTGGAGCTTTTTCAACTGCAAGGTCAGCTTATGAAAAATTACAGAATTTAAAAGTTCCACTTGAATGGCAAGAAGAAGTTGAACACTCCGGGATTAGTGTCAAGTCGAAGCCGAACCAAGACAAGGAAGAGCTTTTTTCTGTTTGTTATCGATGCATGAACACTAGTCCTTCCCTCACAACTGGAGACTTCTGTTCTTACTGCAAACATCCGATCATTCGATCGTTTTTGTCATTTCAACAACTTCCACTCGTTGAGTTCGAACCGAATAGTTCTATTCCTCAGAAGAAAGTCATGCAGCTGTTGAACTCTGAAATTCCTGTCAATGTCAGCAAGGCAAAAGGGCAGAAAAAAGCTAATGAGTGGCATGAAAGCTTGAATGTTGAGTACAACCAGGACAGTGATGACCTTTTCATTCAGAAGGTCAATGAGTGGATTGAAATGCAGGCGGGGCAGGAAGATTATCAACCTGTTGTCGTTGATGAAGCTTGTTTAGGAGCTATTCCACCTCAGGAGGTCTTTATTTTTGATATGACTGAAAAATGCCCGTCTTTGCCGAAAAAGTTTTATAGGCTCATGATGCCTGAACTTGACTTGCATCTTTGTAAAGGATGTGGACATTTCTTTATACAGGATGAATTCGACTTGGCTTTTCTTGAGTTTGAGGCTTGCCCGTTTTGTGCACTTAAGGAAAAGGATGAGGATGAGTAGATAAGTCAGTTTTAATCTATTATTGATTGGAGATTTACTTGAAGTTTAGTGAATGTTGAAGAGATTTTTTTGAGTTAGTTTAATTAGGGATGGTTGATTATGTCTACAATTTTTATGATGGGAGTTTAGAGGGATTTGGGTTTAATGGGGATTAGGATTTATTAATTTATTAAGGTTTTTGAATTTTTGAAGGAATTCTTTTGAGAATTAATACATTCTATACTCTGAGTATCTAATTTCATTAGATTTATATTTTAAGTATTTCATTTGAAATATTCATACTTTTAGTTAATAACGAGAACTTGAGAGATGTTAGCTAGCTTTTATGCTTAAATTTTAGGGCTTGTAATTTTCTATAGAAAAATGAATTTTTGGTTGAATTTAGAAATTTAGTTAAAGTCTATTAAAAGAAGCATTTATTCCATTTTTAGCTTCGGTATTTCAATAAATTTGTTCCGATATAGATTATATAACTTAGCGCAAATATTCTCAATGATTTTCCTTCTCAAAATAAAAACTAGCTTATCTTAAGACTTAAACAAAAAGTATAAGCAAAAATCATCATATCTTTTTCAACTCTACAAAAAGTACAATTACTCTTACCCAATCCAAAAAATCAAAAGTATAAGCATTTAATCAAAATTTATTGCTAAATTCTGTAAAATATAGCATTATCCTTAATCAACCTCGAGTTTAATCCAAATGAATTTCCTGATCATTCAAAATGATATTTTCTAAAGTACCCTAAAACCTTTAAATCACATCTTGACAGATCTAATAATTAAAACATTCTACCTTCAAGTCTTCTTCAATCCGCAATCAAAAAAATCCTTCAAAATTTAAAAAATGCAATTCATTCTGAATCCATTCTATTAAATACTTATCTTACCATCTAAAAATGCACCAAATAGTCTTCGAAATCTGAAAGTTTTTCAAAATCAACTAAATCCAGGAGAAACGAAGAAAAATCAACAGGTTCACACCTAACCTCTTTAATCATATCATCCTTCAAATAATCCTTCAAAAAAAGCCACTTTTCCAGGCACTCGACTGAATGTTTTTCCATCCTACAGCAAGAAAACTCAAACTTTTCACTTAAAACCTCAGGATCAAAGTGGCAAAAAATGAGTTCCAAGTAAACCGAAAAGGATTCCCTGACATTCATACTTCTAAAATACTCTTCACAAAACCGTGAGTTGAAACTTTTCTCAGTCCTTTTAAACTCATTATCCTCCCTTTTCGTCTTTCCATCAGTGATTGGTCCAGATTCAGTTTTGCTGATATCATCAAATTCTTCAGGATGATTTTCATAAAGCTGCTTTATGATGTGCCATAAGGACTGGGCCTTGTCATCAGTTTCGCTGAACTTATGAACAGTGGTCTTGGGGATCTGATTTTGAATAATTTGTCGAATCGCGCGTTTATGTCCTCTGATCAACTTGCATCGAACGTATTCTTTTTTTGGAGGAAGTTGGATGGATTTTCGACAGCTGTCAAATAAATTCAAGATTTTTTTATCAGCCCTGAGAAGCTTTTTGGCAGATGTCGTATCATCCATTAATTATTAAGATTTGCTTTTCTATCGATTACTATTTTTATTTTATGGTGAGGTTTCGGAGTATGATTATAAATGAGTTTGTTTGTACTTGTTTATGGAACTTTGAGATATGGAATGTCGAATCACTTTTATATGCAGGGTGCTCGGTTCATGGAAAGCTTTAGGATTAAGGGATTCAACATGTTTAAGAGACCTGATGATCAGTACCCGTATGTGAAGGTTGGAGATGGAGAGATTGTTGTTGAACTTTATGAAATTTCTCAGAAGATTTTAGATAATTTGGATGTTTTAGAAGGATACCCTGATTTGTATAATAGGGAACTGGTTCAAGTCGGAAATGTTTCAGCTTGGATTTATATCTTTACAGAAGAAAATCAAAGAAGTGCCATTGAAATCTCATCGGGAGACTGGGTCAATTATTTCAACAGCGCTTAAGGTAATATTACGGATTTTATTTGGGTATTAGATGAAATAATTTCGATTATAATATAGAAAATGAAAGCTGTGGTAGAGAAGTTTAAAATTCTGCAAGAAAAAGTGAATAACATCAGAAAGAATAGTGAATTGAGTGAATATTATGATCTAATCAATTACTGTGCCACGAGGACTCAAGCTCAAAACATTGAATGGGCTACAAAATTGTTAAAGTTGAGAGACTTCAAAGATCCAATACAAGAAGAGGATTTGAGAATATTTAGAGCATATTGTTCGATTGATAAAAAAATCAAAGTAGAAAATATGAATTATCTCATTGAAGACTTAGATTTTGTGAAGATTGATAAAAAAGCATTGAAACAGCAAATCATATTTTCTATAAATCAAGAAAATAACTTGGAAGACTTATACAAATGGGGTGATCATTTTAAGGAGCTTCAATTTGATTACGAAAATATTAATGCGATGGTTTTAATTCAAATTAAAGATCATATATCAAGCAATAAAGATATTGATTATAATATAGAACTATTAATCAAATACATAAAAAGTGACATAAGCAACTCTGCGAGTATTGAAGATATATTACGAACAATCTGTTTTCATAATCAAATTAAAAATATTGAAGTGCAAATAAACCCTAATAATCTTTCGATGATAAAGCAGTTGTTAATTGCAAAAGAAATCAAAGGAAAGCAAACTATCGACAAAATATTAGCATTAAATGTCAGTTTAACAATAATCTTTTGTCACAAATACCCTGAATTCAGTAAAGCAAACGTGAATGGCTCAGAATATTATAATGAACTTTTGTTTAATAATCTCAATGCAAACGAGCTTCAGATTTTGTATCTCGAGTTCAATAATATTAAAGGAATCAAGGGTGGGAACCAAGTTTTTCTTCAGTTACAAAAAGTAGAGGCAAATAATACAAACTATACACTGAAAGTCCAAACTGTTCAGTTCCTTAGGCCACTAATTCATGAACTTCAAGAAAGAACACAAAGATATGAATTGTTTAACCTCGTAGAGTATCGAAAATTCTTTAAGCAAATACAATTTTTACAAGAAAATCTTACTCAAATGAATAGATTTGTAAAAATTTCTTCGGAAAATTTAGTCATTTCAAAAGAAGGAAAACTTTTACTTTATCGACTTGAAGAAGTTACACAAGATCAAATGATGGACACTAGTTTGATTCAAGACCAAATTAAACGTCTTTCAGTAGATTAGTAATTTAAACTATGAGAAGATTTAGAAAAATCAGAAGTCTTGGAAGAGGACAAAGCGGAGAAGTTTGGCTGGTTGAAAGAGAAGATGCTTCTTTGGTTGCAATGAAACAAGTCTACATTGAGGATGAAAATTCAGTAAACCAAGAAGTAAGTGCTTTAGAAAGTTTAGAGCATGTCAACATCATCCAGTACCATGAGAGCTTTGTACAAGAAGGGTACCTTTATATCGTTATTGACTATGCTGAAGGAGGAGACCTTGCTAGCAGAATTCGTGCTGCCAAATCAAAACCTTATAGTTTCCCTGAAGCTCAAATTCGAAAGTGGTTCATTCAAATGTGTATGGCTCTTGATTATATCCACAGCAAAAAGATCCTGCACCGAGATTTAAAAACCCAAAACATCTTCTTAACCAAATCAGGTGACGTGAAAATCGGTGATTTCGGTATCTGCCGAGTATTCAGCAAGAGTGACGAGTTAGCCTCAACAAGTGTAGGAACTCCTTATTACATCGCCCCAGAGGTATGCCGTGGCGAGTTATACAGTTACAAAGCCGACATATGGAGCCTCGGTTGTATTTTATACGAGCTTTGCACCCTTCAGCGTCCATTCAAAGGTGAGTCGATAGCGACAGTTTTAACAAGCATCTTAAATCAAGACCCAGAGCCTTTTCCATGTCTTTATTCCGAGAGTTTGACGAGTTCAGTCTTTTCAATGCTGAGTAAAAACCCGGCTTCACGCCCAAGCGCAAGTGACTTGATTGAAAAAATGACAGGCCTGCCTTCAACAGAGCGCAAAGAAGTGAACGGAAGATACAAAAAGACTTACCAAAAAGAAATCAGTATAAAAATACCAACACCTACAAATGCCCCTGCAAAGAACCCTAGTTCAGCACCGAATAATATCATCGCAAGTCCAGGGGAACCTCTTGTAAGTGCCACGAATCAAGGAACTTATACTAAAAGAAATACGATTTTTAATTTCAGTGAAAGTTTACTTAAACAATGCCCCAACTCGCCTATTAGACCTATGCTCATGGGAGACTTCTTGAAAAGGAGACTTGGGGAAGAGGTTTTTACTCGAATTAAAAATGTTATCAATAATTCTAAGGATCCTGCTAGTTTGTTGAGGGAAGAACCTTGGATTTTTAGTGATATATGTGGAGAGGAAAATCTTAGCACTATTGATGCAGCTATTGCTTGTGGAGCTTTTAACTTTGCTAATAAACCCATTTTTCCGGTTACTGGAAGTCATAAAATGGGAAAAGAACGAGGCTTTCCTATCTTATCGAGGAAGGCTAGTCAGTAATTTAGAGATGTTCTAATAACAATTTTAGTAAGATTTTTATGAGATGGATTGGGTTGGATGTAGATTTTTTTGGAATTGAAAGATTTTTTTTGGGTTTTTAAGTATGGAATCTTTTCGTGTATGCTTGAATATTTATCTAAAGATCTAATCTTGAAAATAATGGAAAAGGAGTTTTCACCAAGAAGTTCATTTTTTAAACTATTAGTTTGAAAATCAAAAAATATAGATTCCAAGCAAAAATGGTTCAATATTCCATAACAAATCAAGAATTTCCGAATCCACTGTAACTTTTCACAAAATCATTTAATAATAATTATCTCTATTAAAATTCTCAAATAATACCTAAAACTTAACTAAAACTAATACGAAAAAATCATATCAATTCTCCATAAGTTCTTAAACAATATTCCATAAACCAATAATCACTATCCTGAATAATCCCATAAATTTTCCCAAATCCAAATCCAATCACAAATCATTTCAATCAACCTAAAAATTTCTCCTTTTCTCATAAAATCAAGTCCAAATCTCCCAACCTAATTAAAACCAGATCCGATATCTTAAAACTCCAAACCTCCTCTCCCCATTCAATCATTTCTTTAAAAATTCTAAAATCTCTTCAAGTCCTAACCCCCAGTCTAAAACCTAAGAGTGTCCATATATATAAAATCCGAATAATAACCTGAAGAAATTCAGTTGAAAATTCAATTTCCAAGCAGACTTCTAAATTCCAAGACAAGCTGATCCTCCCTTTACTGACAACTTCAGACAAAAAACTTTTTGATAAAATATTCCTAAGTCCTCAACTGATCAAAACCTCTCCAAGTCCAAGGCTCTCCAATCCGACCTTATCCAAGCCAATCCTCTAAACTTTAATCAAATCAACACAAACAATTCCCATTCAAAGCAATCTTACAATGAAAACCAAAACTTTAGAATTTCTGAAAATTTTGACTTTGGGGCAAAAATGATGGAAAAATCGCGGGTTTATAATAGTATCGCGGTAAAGATGCCTAAAAGAAAGCAAAGAGAAGATGAAGAACCAACACGCAAAAGACAGTTCCTAGGCCGGTAACAATCATTCAGAGTAGCCAACAGGTCCAAAGTAAAGCACGTAAAGGTGCTTAATATCGGTGAGCTGGTGGCCAAGGAGGGCTGGTTCAACGCGGGTTACATTTTTCCTTGCAACTATTCAGCCCTCATCGAGTACAAAGACATCTCAGACCCAAACACAAAGTCGATCTATCATTGCGAAATCTTAGACGGAGGTCACAAGCCTCTCTTTAAAATCACTTCCCAGAAGCTCAACAAAACTTTTACCGGGAAATCCCCGACAGCCTGTTGGAAGCAAATTTTAGATGAAATAAATGACACTTTGAAACTCGCAAGTCAACCTATTGTTAAGACTCAAGTCGCTGGTCCTGAGTACTTCGGACTTAATGACCCGGCCATTGTTGAAGCGATTGAAAAGCTTGACTCGAAACATGTATGCTCTGCTTATTGGACTGAAAAGGAGAAAATTTTACAGGCACGGGCGGAGTATGAGGTAAGTCATCCGAAAGGAGAGAAGAAGGTTAGGAAGAGAAGGGATAGCTTTGAGGAGCAGGTTGATTTGACCACTGAGGATAGTTTTAAGGAGAATTATTCAGGAGCGTGGTCAAGTATTCAGAGGAAGGAAAGGTATATTAATAGACTTATGAGTCTTGGGCAGGATGTGAATGTGGAAGATGATAACCCGATACCGGAGTATCAGGACCCGATTACTTTGCAGCCTGTTGTTGTACCTGCACTTTCACCTTATGGACATGTCGCAGGGTATTATACTTGGACTCAGGCGCTTAGGGAAAGTGGAGGAAAATGTCCGTTTACTAAGCAACCGCTCAGTATTGAAAGACTTGTCAAATTGACTAAACAGAATTTCCATTTGCACAAGGACAATATCTTATTTTAGTAATTAAGTAGGTCATTTATTTGAAGAGAGGTTTTTAGGGGATTGAGGACTAGTTTTAGGAAATTAGAAATAGTGGAGATGGAAATTTTAGGTAGGGTTTTTGGTGGTTTATGAAAGGTTTTTGATTTTAGGTTTTTGATGTTTTTTAGTTTGAGTAACTTTGAAAATTGCAACTTTTTTCAATCTAACTTAAAATATCCTGCTTGTGTGAAGATCTTCAAGCTTAACCACTAAAAATAACTAAAATTAAAATCAAAACCTTGAAATCCAGAATGAAAATCATCTATCTCTAAAACTCACCAACTCCCTAACCCATTCCAACCCAAAACCTAAACCTATTCCAACCCAAAAAAAACCCTAATCCAATTCCAAACCCTCAACCTTCCTAACCCTTTCAAAGCCCTTAAATCAATAATAAAAATGGGTCATATTTGTATGAAAATGCGCAAAAACCCTTACGAAGAAAATTCCGAGTCAAAGCACTCAATGTCTTCCCACCTAATCCGTAACAAGTTAAACCTAAACAAATCAAACTACGACAAATCGCACCACCTTCAAAACAAAGTCTCAGAACTAGAAAGTTTTACCTACATCGAAGCCCAATCAGCTTCAATCGACGCATCAGCTCCGAAGTCCGACCAAGACCGTTCAATAATCCGTTCAGCATTGAACAACCACTTTATATTCACCAGTCTTTCGGAAGAAGACAAAGACACAGTGACAGAAGCGATGCAGCTTTACTCTTTCCCCGCAAGCAGCATCGTCTTCGAACAAGACCGTCCTTCGAAGTCGTATTACGTCGTTCGCAGTGGAGAACTCGAAGTGATAGTCAAGGGGCGGAAAGTGAATAAAATCCATGCTGGAGAAGGTTTCGGCGAACTTGCCTTGCTTCATGATAACCTCCGGTCTGCTACTATAAGATGTGTTGATAAAGTCACTCTTTGGGGAATTGATAGACAGATGTTCCGCAAGGTCATTGAAGAGATGAATACACAGATATATGAACAAAACAGAGAATTTCTAGAGAAAGTCACATTGCTCCAACCTTTAAGCTCTACTCAGAAAGACTCACTTGCTGCTAGTCTTGTTCCGCATAAGTTTAATGCTGGGCAGAAGATTATTGTTGAGGGTGAAGTGGGTCAGCAACTTTTTATTATTAAAGAAGGAGAAGTTGTTATTTTCAAGGGAAACCTAAAAATACAGACACTTTTTAAAGGGGATTATTTTGGAGAAGGTGCTCTTTTGAATAACGCTCCTAGGTCTGCAACTTGCATCGCGACTGGTGATGTGAAATGTGTGTCTTTAAGTAGAGACACTTTGCAAAAGGTCCTCAGTAACCAGCTTCAAGACATCATCGAAAAAAACACAATTATCGAGGCTATTAACAAGTCAGAAGTCCTTAACTGTTTAAATAAAGAGCAAAAAGAAGCGATTGTTAAAGACTTACATTTAAAAAGTTATAAAGGTGGCGATGTGGTCATTCCCATGGGAACCTCTTGCAAGTCAAAGCTTTTCGTTATCATCAGTGGTCGCCTTCAATGGGCGAAAAGTTCAGCGGTTTTCGCTGATAAAGCGACTTGTGTTGGAGACGTTTTCGTCACAAAGCCTTACACTGAAGAAGCAAAATACGAAGATGACCTTATCGCCGCTGCAGATATGAAAGTTGGAGAATTGACTAAGTACCAGTTCGAGCTTAGCATTCAAGGAAGGTATGAAGAAGTGATGAAGGAAAATACTGCGACTAATGTACTGAAAAAAGTTTATCTTTTCAATACTCTCGACCCGCAGAAGATGAAAGACTTGTTTTCTATGATACATATCGAGAAGTTTAATGATGGAGACGTGATTGTTAAGCAAGGTGTTGTCAATGAAAATATTTACATTGTCAAGAGGGGAAAGGTGAATATTCTTAAAAATAATGAAATCGTTCGGACTGTCACGAAACATGATTATTTTGGAGAACGAAGCATAATCTTTGATAATTGCAGCATATATGACTGTGTTGCAAATGGGAAAGTCACGCTTTGGACTATACAGAAACATGACTTTAACAATCTGCTTAATAAAACAATGAGGTCTATCCTGGTGAAGCGAATTGATATTGAAGATGAAAAAGTAGCTTTGGAAGAACTTGTTGTTTTGAAACAGCTTGGGAAGGGAATATTTGGCAGGGTGTACCTGGTCCGTTCGGGAGGACATTTGAATCATATATATGCGTTGAAAGCGGTATCTAGAAGTAAGATAGAAAAATTCGCGATTCAGGAACATTTGCTCTTGGAAAAACATATTTTGATGCTTATTGATCATCCGATGATTGTGAAGCTTATTAGGACTTTTAAGGACCGGAAAAGGATTTATTTCCTTTTGGAGTATGTGCATGGACTTGAACTTAGCGTTATTATGAGACATGTCGGGGTATTTAGTAACTCTGATGCACATTTTTATATTGGATCACTGTTAGTTGTCTTGCAATATCTTCACGAAAGAGACATCATTTATCGCGACTTGAAACCTGACAATGTAATGGTAGACACCTGCGGGTATATCAAACTAATAGACTTCGGAACAGCGAAGCAAATAACCAGCAGAACCTTCACCTTACTAGGAACTCCTCATTACATGGCTCCTGAAGTTATAATCGGTAAAGGCTACAACAAATTCGCAGACCTGTGGAGCCTCGGCATCTGCCTCTACGAGTTTCTCTGTGCCAAAGTCCCTTTCGGCGACGAAGAAGACGACCCCTACAAAGTCTACAGTGAAATCCTCGACCTAAAGATAAATTTCGACATCGAGCACAGTCCTCCAAGTGAATTCGCCCAGAGTCTAATAAAGCAACTTCTCCGAAAACACCCAGAAACACGAGGTACATTCGAATCTTTAAAAAAACACGATTTTTTCTCAGGTTTCGACTGGGAAGGTTTATTAACAAACAAGTTAACAGCTCCATACACTCCAGACGTAGGTGACATAAAAGAAGAAGCAGATGATTTATCAGTCCATTCATTAGAAGACGATGAAGAACGTGGCTGGGACGACCTTTTAGACCAAGACAGTAAAGAAAGTCTTCACAATTCTCCTGAAATTTTTGACACAGAGTTAGAAGAGTTCAAGATGAGCATACCGCCCGACTGGGATAACGGATTTTAATGTTATTATAAAAGTCCCGGGTTCCTTACCTTCCTGTTCAAAGTCTCCAGTCGGTCGATGTCCTTGCGCAAGGCGCGGTTTTCCTCTTCCAGGTCCTTCGGACGTGAATCTGACCTTGAATGGACGATACGGTCCCAGTTTCTGTTAAGCCTTTCAAGGTCAGCGATGAAATAAGCAGGCATTTCTTGTTCTTTGTAAGTTTCTTTTGTTTTTATATGGTCTAACATCGAACGTAAACGACGGGTCTGTAGAAGAGCCATTTCGTTTTTAGACTTTTCTGTTTCTTTCTCGATCTCTGTCATCCAGTCAAGGATTCTTTTCCATTTCTCTTCACGGTACCAGTCGTTTGGAAGGACTGCGCCGGTCTCGCTTTGATTTCGTGAAATGTTGACTATCGCTCCTGGCTTCATTATTATTTTTTAAAGGGTTTAGAATTATAATGAATATTACCACTGCTAATTTAACTGAGTTAAAAGATCAGCTTTTTTGTGCAGCGGAAGTTGGAGACTTGGAAAATGTGAAAAAAATTTTAGATCTTTTTCCTGATCTTGTTAATCAGCAGGTGTTGGAAAAGAATATCACGAAATTTGCGGCAAGGCATGGACATAGAAATTTGCTGAGGTTTTTACTTCCTGGGGAAGTGCCTCGTGGTGAACTTTTGGAGTTGATTCGATTAGCTTCGCAGGATGGACATTTGGAGGCGATTACGTTCTTGGTTAGTAAATTTGCTCAAACTTTTGATTATTTGAACTTGAAAGATAGTAATTATAGAGAACTTGAAGCGATTATACCTGAATCGTGCAAAAATGCGATTTATTTCCCGATTGTTTGGAATAAGATTAAAGGGATTCTTTATGTTCATAAAAAAGGGAAGATCAATGAAGTGCCTATCAAGAAGTTGATTAAATTTGTGATTAAAAAGTAGTTTTATTTAGAAATATTAAGTTGGCTTTTGGGATTAAATATGTTTTGTGATGAGATTATTCTTAGCATTTATTATTTAAGATTCGAATTCTGAAGAAAAGTAGTAGATAGATTATTGAATGATATGTTAATTACTTTTAAGTAAGAGGTTTTTAGGTATTTATTTTTATAAAGGCTCTAATAGTCTCACAGGACTCATATTTCGAGGTTTAATTCATAACTTTCATTTGGAATATTAAAGGGCTTATCTAACAATAAAAAATGAGTTTTTAGCAGGATATTAACTTGGAGATTAAATTCATTCAATAATTTTTCAAATGGAATTTAAGAAATCTTTAATTTTAAACTGAAAATCCACTTTTGAAGAGAAATTTATGCTGTGATTCAAATGATCTGGAAATTATATAAGATCTTGAATTTACATTCCAAATATTCTATGATTGATTATAAGAAATACTAAAAAGAATCTTTTTTCATAGTTGTTAGGCACCTCAAATTCAAACTAACCCATTATCCATTCCAAGTTCACAACAACAATCCAAAAATACTTCAAATTTAATCCAGTATCCAAAATTTCCAAAACCACCTAATTTTTCAAAGAAATCAAATAACCCAAACAAAAAAATCCAAAATCTAAAACCCAAAATTTAAAACCTATCAAAAACCCCTCAAATCTCTTAATAAACAACCCTAAATAACCTCCGTTATAAATGTTCGAAGAACTCTTAAAATACCCAGAAACCCGGTCCTTCCTCTCAGACTACCCAAAAGCAAGATGGTCGATATGCATGGAATCAGTGTTCATCTACGGTCTCTACTGCATGAAGAGAGACTTCCCAAACGGTCTCTCAATTCCAGAACTTCTAAAAATCTCAGGAAAAGACATCTTAAACCCTCCAAAAACACAGAAATCCGATGGAAACACTTTATTTTCCCCAGACCCAAAAGACCCTTCATCCCCCTTCCAAAAGTCCTTAAAAAACTGTTCATCCCAAACAGTCCGGAAGTCTTTCATCAAAGACACTTTCGACAGTCCCCAAACAAGCGAGCGAAGCGAGCAAGGACTTCAAGACATAAAATCAAAAAGTTCAAAAACAAGAGACTTTAAAACCCTAGACCCTTTAAAAGCCAAGTCTTATTCAAACCGATCGAAACCAACAAAGTTCATCCAAACAAGCAGTGAAAATTTTGACTTCCTTCGAAATTCTCTGTCAGAGCCGAAGACCTGCCCATTGGAAAACGCGAAAGTTCTTCTTCGAGGTGATACAAACGATTCAAAATCCTTAGATTTTCAAACCCGTCTTCAAAAGCAAGGTCTTCGTCGAAAGGTCTTTCCAGTTCTCGACATAAAATTAGAGGATTCTCTGAATTCTTCAAATTTTTCTCTGGCCTCTTCGAAGTTTTGAATTAATAATGGAACATTTAACATCCTCTTCATTTAAAAGGTCCCAGGTGGAAAAAACGATAACTTTTGAGAGAGTTCCTTCAGCGAAAACAACTCACAGGTCAAGTTCAGACGGTTCTTCTTCTGCTTTCAACAGGTTACAAGCGAAAATCGGTGAATTTGAAGATCTTGGATTTCCTTCTCTTCAGCTTCCGACGTCAAGAAACCGTGAAAAGAAGAAAAAAAAGGTGAAAAAAGTGATTCAACAGGTAAAAGAATATCAGCCTTCCAAGGTATTTGTGAAATTTTCAGTGAAAAACACTCGAAAAGACGTCATCAGCGAAACTGCTGACTACCTCGTCCACTCAGAAGCTATTGGCCCGGGAAAGTACGAAACACGAGGAAGAGCCTCTGTCGCTGGAGGACTTATGTCGAATTTGCCCAGATTCAACCAGGGCCTCATGCAAGTCATTCAGGACTTTTTACAGACTAAGAAAAGAAGACTTTCTGAGAGTTTTGTGCAGAAAAATCTTGACCTCAGCGCTTTTCACCCTGCAAATCGCATCCAAAATATTCAAGATAATAAAAAAAACAGAGAATTTGAAGAAATCGTTCATATTAAAACTAAAAATTGTCTCACACAACTTAAAAAAGAAGAAAGATTGAGAAAGTATAATGAAAAAATGGAGAAATTCGAATGGAGACTTAAAGGTGAGGAGATAAAACATGTGAAAAAGACTTGGAATGTTTTAAGTTCTGCTGTGGGCTTCGCATTTGGAATTAAACTGATGATTTTAAGCAAAATTGCCAGGAATAAAAGGATTAAAAAGAACTTTATTTTACTTGGGTGGCTTTGCAGGTTCATTGGGAAAATCGCTTTGAGGCTGAGGAACTTTCGATGGAAAGTCCTGATTCAAGCTGTTGACCGAAGATCGAGATACATCCGTCTTTGGCTTAACAACAGAGGAAACTTGTATAAAAAAATGATTTTAAGCGTTATTGACAAAGCCATGCTTGAGGACTACATGTTTCAGTTCATGGGAAAATTCAAAAAAACTGTTATTTTCATCCAGGGTGGCATAAGAGAAATGCTTAAAGTTAAAAGAGCTCGGAATTGGGCTTTAGTCAATCTTTTCAATAAACTTGAAAGGCAAGTGAGTCAGTCTCGAGAAGGTAAAAGACTTGCGAAAGGCACGACTCAACAAATCAACATCGATGAAGAAACTCGGAAATTTTACACTCAAGTCGCCAGGGAGCATATATCAAAAGTGAAAAGTTTTAATGAGGAAATGAAAATTTACCAAGAAACTCTAGAAAAAGCTCTTGATGATAAAACTCCTCTCGCAAGTTTCGAATCGTCTTACCCTTTAAAAAGGCCTGTTTTTTTTCTATATTCAAGACAAAAAGAAATACTTAAAGTCTTAAGAGCCTCTCTTGGGATTGATACCAATCCTCGCAGTTCTCCAATGAAAAAACCTCTGAACCGTTCACCAGCACTTCGAAGACAATCAATCCTGAGCAAATAACATTTAAATCAATATTCTCAGAAAAAACCCTTTAAAATAAATAATTACTTAATGAAGAGTTACTCCATCAAGAAATCAAAGACTTCTTAACTCAATTTCTAGTTCTGCTGCAAGCAAGATCATTGTTTTCCTCAAGGTCCAGGACCTGGAAGATGAACTTATCATCTTGCTCCTCATCGAACGAGTAATTGGGTTCAGAAGGATTTGATTCCTGTGATGGACTAATATCTTCAGTTTTACACGAAAGTTCCTCAAACTCTGCACTTGTCGAGTCATCTCTATTTTCTTTATCTTCACTTTCCTCACTTTCTTCATTTTTTATTTTTTTTGCCTGAAGTTGACTAAAAAGTTCTTCAACCAACTCTTCAATCGTTTTTCTTTTCTTATCTTCTCGACCGTTAAATTTTAGTTTCAGGTCTTTACAAACTCGTGCCTCGAAAGAGACTTGTGACTTGTAATAATTTTTTATTAACACCCAGCTATTTGCACTTGTTGAAAGTGATTTGATGATTTCTTTAGTAAGAATTTTCGTGTTTTTTATGGAGTTTAGTTCTTTCATTTGTGAACAGAGTTCTAATGGAAGGCATTTTGTCCAGATCTGAGACCTGAAAATTTTAAGCGCCAAGGTGTTTGCCTTGTCGTCTGCGAACTTCTCGGCGTCTAAGGCTCTCCCGTTGGATTTCAAGAAAGATGTGGAGATCAGGTTCAACTTGTTTGGCTTTCTTCCTCGATTCGATCGGTTCATATTTATATGGATTTGGTTAATGGTTGGATTTATGCCTGACCTCATCTAATTTATGTAGACTTTATTTGGACAGGTGAAGAAATATGGAAATTGGGAAAGTGGCTTAGATGTTGAAGAATCATTGAAGGGGTTTGAGGGAAGGTGGAGGGATTGATTCATGATGGAAAGGATTAGAAAGAGTTTTGATTAGAAAAGGGGAAATTTTTATGTTTTTGTAGAAATTTGATGGTGGACTTCTTTAAGATCACTGAAGGAATGGGTTTTTTAAGGGATTTGGAATTTTGATGATTTTATCTTGAGATAAAGGATGTTTTTCAGATTGTTGAGTTTATGGGTATAGACATTTTCTTGGTTATAATGGAAATAATTTTTTAAGTCACTTAGTGAAGGGCGAACTAGTCAAGTTGTTTAATGTTAAATCAAAGTTCGGGTGATCATATATAACTTGATTTTAAAATCATAGAAAATTCTATAAATTTTTAGAACACTCACAGTTTATTGATATCTTGAAAATATTTGAAGTCTTTAAATACTTTCCTAGTATTTAGAATCAATAAAGAAATTAAATTTCCCTACTATTAAGTATAAATAAGTAAATTAATCTAAAAAATTTACATATGTATTCTAAATATAACTTTACTATCGATATATTAGCCGCGAGCTATACTAAATAAATTTAAAAAACCCCTTAAATAACTATCTCTCAAATTACTTACTTCCTTCTTTAATCACTAATTTCTTTACCCCTTTCCCTAACCCCTTAAATCCTTTACCCCCCCACCCAAAACCCAAATACCCCAAAAAAACCCACTCACTAAATCCAATAAAACCCCAAAAACCCTTAACCCAAACC
Organism: Stentor roeselii; assembly: GCA_006503475.1. Classification (NCBI taxonomy): domain Eukaryota; phylum Ciliophora; class Heterotrichea; order Heterotrichida; family Stentoridae; genus Stentor; species Stentor roeselii. The sequence goes on along the minus strand of RSEH01000067.1, from coordinate 129,363 downwards.
ACTCTAAAATCTTATCCTCTCTAAAAATGAAGCACTATTCAAAACCTTAACGGTAAAAATGTCAAGAATCGAACGTCGTAACACTCAAAACACGCTTCTAAACAACAAATCCAGTTACTCCGGAACAATAGCCTTCAAAGACCATCCCGAAGTATCAAATCGTCGATACATCTGGCTAGACCACAGCAGTAAAGAAATACGTTGGTCAGTGGGCACAATTCCCCAGAACCCCTGCAAGCGTCTTTCAATAAACTTCATCCAAAAGCTATCTAAAACAAGTTCTTCTTCTCACTTCGGTTTGAAAATCGAGTCAAAATCACACACATTGGTCTTCTGGTTCCTAAACGAAAAAGAAGCAAATCAATGGTACATCGAAATCACGAGTCTTATGAGCCAAGACGAAAACTGCAGGTCTCGCAAAAGAGCGACTTCCTTGTTACAGCCATGTTCAGAAGACAGTATCAAGTTGAAAGTTCTCAGCATTGTTAACACCCTGATCCCCAACGCGCAGATAAAAAAATTTGAAGACTCTGTCGAAATCGTTAAAAACTTTTTGGCGAGTTCTTCTGAAGTTCAGGTATCGCCTGAGGTTAAAGTTCTTAAGGAACAAGTTTTAAACCTGCAGCAAAGGATCAAGTCGATGGAGGAGGTTAAGGCTGAGTATGACAAGTACTCGGTTTTGGAAGATGAGTATTTGAAAGTGAAAAATAATGGAATTGACTTAAGTAAAAAACTTGATAAGATCCAGGCTGAAAAGTCGGAACTTTCAAGAGAACTTAGAATTATCAAGAATGAATTATCGTCGATTAATGTTTCTGCTCATGACTGTGGAAAACGGTCGATATATGGAGGGATAGTTACTATTGAAGGAGAACATAAACTGGTTAATTATCTTCCTGAACTTTTCACTCTTTTTGTTTACCCACTTTATGAGTTTTCCACAGCTGTTGAAAAGTTTTTGTATACTCTTGTCAAGAATATGGAAATGACTGAAAAAAGCTTGACTTTGACTTATGAAGACTCAACAATCACCATGATCGGAGAGTCTGAGGTACTTGAAAGAATAAAAGAGTCTTACGAGACTTACTTGAAAATCCAGGAAAATACTCAGGAAAAGAACTTAATTCACTTTTTATCTGTCTGTGATGAAAGCGACCGACAACTCCGCGCCTTAGACCGACAGGTGAAAGGATACAAAAAAATGATGACAGTATTTTTTACTTAGAAAAACGTCTGCGACATGAGCCAGTCTTCACCTTTTCTCAACTTTTTATCTGCAGAGGTTGAAACACTTGCACTTGTCAACAGCTACGAAGTGCCGAACTTGTCATCCTCAGGTCTTAATTACATGCTTGAAGAAAGACCTCGACTTATCAAGGACCTTCTGTCGTTGATTTCTTCTTTGTAGGTTAAATATTATTATTAAAATATTAAGCAACTCGTACAGTTGCAGTTCTCGCTTCGGTTTTCAAGAGATGATTTGAACGTGTTTGAATCGCTTAATGTGCAGATTTGAGTTGAGGATACTGGAAAAGACTCTTGAAGTTTTGGAAATTCTTCTTCGAATTTCTCAGGAGTTGATGGCAGGATGTCGAGGGCTTCGTTGAAGTTTAAGGATTTTTTAAAGCTTTCGTAGATGTTTTGGTAGGAAGTCTCGCTTAGGCTTAGTGAGGCGAATGAAAATTTTGGAAAACGGTCTGCGATTGAGTTTGTGGCTTTCATGCTGAACTCGTTTAGTTTAGATGCCAGGTCACTTCCTTCATCCGATACGGAGCACTCTAAACTTTCATTATACTCCGTAACTTTATACAACTCTCTATTCTGAAAATCCCAAGTCTTCTGATACCCATGCTGATTAAAGCTTTCCTCATAAGTACTTTCACTATCAAGTTCCCAGCTTTCCCTTTTCCTTTCTTCTCTAAAAGCGACTTCTCCAGCTTCAAACTTAGCTTGAAGCACTTCGATTTTTTCCCTTAACTCTTGTTGTTCTTCATGAGTAGCTTCATAAATAAACTCCTTCAAATCATTTTTGCATTTCTGGACATTGACTCTCTGTGCCCAAAGGACTGAAGCTTGTTGGTCAGTTTTAATCATTTCTTGACAGAGGGCCAAAGAGTAGTAAGGATCTTTTTCTTCAGACACTGAAAGCGTTTCAAGCTTATTCCGAGGAAAAACTCTTTTGCAGAGACTTTGAAGGTCTTCAGAGCAGTTGACCATGAGGATTGACTCAGAAGATATGAAAGCTTGGACAGAGGTAGACAGCAAGATGATAGCGCGAGTAATGCTCACTGGGTCTCTCGGAATCGAATAAAGAAGAGAAGGTTTAGAAGAAGAAGACGATTTGGCCAAAGCGTCTTCAAGGAAGGTTTTCATCAAGTCAGGTCGCATCGACTGGTTAAGTTGCAGTTTAATCAAGTCGCACATGTACGAGTTCGGTGTGCTTGAAAGGTCTTCAACTAAATTCAGAGGCTCCATTTATTACCTGGTCCTCGCCTAATGAATAAACAGCGAATCCATAAACTGTTTAACTTTCCATTAGTTCAGACATTTTAGCTCTAATCTAGTCATCTAATTAAGCATGAAGCTTGGACTCAGCCTTTATCAGCTGTTCTCTCAATTCAGGATGATATTTAAAGTCACTCAACGGGAAGACTGTGAACTGTAAAATTCCACAAATAATCATTTCTGAGCATAGTAAAAGACTGTTGGTGTAAAGAGTCACTTCAAGTGGGTTCTCGTCAGAACTATAATAACGAACATATAACAGTGAAAAGCCGTACACGATGATACCTTGAATCTCAGTTAAAAACAAAGCAAGTTTCAAAATCACGAACTTGCTTAACAAGGCCAGATCTCTAAATTCAGGAACTTTCGATAAGAAAATCGCGTAGTTTAAAATGTAATTCAATGCAATTCCTGAACTTGTAAACTTCAAAGCAAAGCCACCAATGATGACAGTCGGGTACATCCAGCCACTTTTATCAACTTTCCAGTAACAATAGTCCCAGGCAAGAAGCCCGAAGCCGAACAATTCACAAAAAACAATAACAAAGGCCATTTGCAAGACTCCGATATTCGTGTTTCTGACAAACTTTCTGCATTTATTAGGAGTGGCGAAAGAACTAGAAGGTAAGCATTTCAAGTAACAATCAGATTTTTTTTGCTTCATGAGAACTCGCACCAGAGACTCTTCACTGAAAAAAGATTTGCCGTCAGCTACAGTCCACCCGACGATTGAGTTCATGTAATAGACGAAGCTGAACAAGGCCACTGCTTTGTAAAGGTTAAGGACCTTCTCCAGAAAAAGGTTCTTTTCTTTTTTGTAGACGTGTTCCCAGGATATCCACCCGATGACCACTGGCATCAGGAATAAAATGCAAAGAGAACGCTGGGCTCGTGGGTAGGAACCGTCTTTTAAGAACTTGAAGATTTGGATAAAGGCGAGAATTGTCACTATTAGAAGGACTACTGCTGACACAAATTGAGCTGCTGACTCTTCCATTTCAGTTTGCTCGTGAAGGGAAAGAGATGAGTTGATTGGTGGGGCTGTGCAATCACGCTCGAACATTTATACCATCCATATTGAACTCTGACTATGGGTGATTAGAAGATCTGGAACTTAGAAGAAATTCTGAGTTTTAGGAATAATGGTTTTTAGTTAAGTTGCTTTGAAGATTTATTATGATTTTTATTTTCGATTTGTTAAAGTTTGATATCGATTCTTAGGAGAAATTTATTGTGTTAAAGAATGACTTTTAAATTACGAGTATTCATTTTTAGTAAGAATAATCATTCTCAATTTGAATTCAATTTAAGAAAATAACCAACATTATTATTAAGTTACCTTACTACATCTCGATATAATGATCTTTTTTACTTGAGCACTTGTTGCATTCTTTGCGAAAAGAAAAGTTCAGATTCTTGCAACCCATGCAAACCCAGTCACCTTTCCGACCAGCATCGGGTCTTTTAACTTCAGCTAAAATTCCTTCAATCTTCTTGTTGTCTCTTGTAATAGTGTTTCCTTCGATAATCTTAGGATGTTGTGGGACAATTGGAGTACTTTTTATTGGAACTTTCATGAAGCTGAAGTCTTCATTTGCTGGGCTTGTGTAAAGTTGAGTGTTTTCATCGATGAATAAAAACAAGGCAGAATTGAACAGAGATGATGACTCGCCTCGCATTGAGGAACATTTGTTGCAAGTGTTTCGAAAGGCGAAGTTCAAGTTGTTGCATTTGTTGCAATTCCAGTCTCCTTGGACTCTACGCTTTAAACCGCTCGGATATTTTGTTGACATGTTACTCAGGTTATTTGAATTATATGCACTTTACTATGGCGGGATGAATATGAAAAGGATTTGAATTGAATGTCGAGAAGACTTTGAGGGTTTTTCGTACGGACATTAATATTTTAGAGTAAAAATGGTAGGACTGTGAAACCAAGTAAAAAGTAAGAAAGACAAAAAAAACTGATATCAAAAGTTAGGTGAATAAATAAAGGATTTTTTATATAAAGTTTAAAATTTAACACCCTAACACCCTAACACCTTAACACCCTAACACCCTACTCCAACCCATTCTTCCTCAAAACATTTTCACTCAATTTTCACCAATCCCAACCGAATCCAAAATCAAAATCATCAATATAAACAATCAGTTACATGCTAATGGAAGAAGAGTCCATCTACAACTTAATTCCAAAAGAATTCATTCCACCTCCAAAGGCCAAGATGTACCGTTCAAAATACCCTCCAGACGCTCCTCCAACCTACAGCACGTTCTGGTAACCCTCATCTAGTCTCTCAACGACATCAAAAGTCTGCAGCAACATGTCAGGCGACTACTCTCATTTCGATGGCGCCCATCGAAACAAGTCAGCATCAGCACACTTCGGCCGGCCAGTCGGAGAAGTGCGCCCGTCTCCTGACTCCTTCCGCAAGAGAGGAACAGGAACAATGGTCTTGCCGGAAAAAGGCGAGTTTTCATACAAGACCCAAGAGCGGAAAGCTTCAGTCCCCAGAAGAGGAGAAGCCCCGATTCTAGGCCTGAAGACTGGAAAAAATTATATTGTTTCAAATGCCGTGGAAGTCATTTTAAAGCCGGCAAAAGCCCCGCCTAGTCAGAAGGATTATTTGAAAAAAGGGAATTATGGACAGGTTCCGAGGTATTTGGATAGGATTAAAGGCGATATTGAAGAAGAGTATAAAACTTTAAAGCAGCTTAAAGATGAACAGCTTGCTGAAGAAGAAAGGCAGAAGTTTTTAATGACAGCTGAGGAAATTGAACAGCTGAAAAATGGACTCAAGCAGAAATGGGAGTCGGTGAGTAAAGAGTATCAAAGTATTACTCATATTCGCTATCCTGACACTCAAGGGCTCAAGAGGAAAAAAACAACTTGCGAGAAAGAAATGGCTCAGATTGAAAAAGATCTGGCTTTACTCGAAAAACCTTTTGTGTTTGTTGATACCGCGTTTTAGATTAATTAGGAATATAAAATCATTAATAGTTTAAATTCTAAGATTCCTCCAAATAAAAACTAAAATTCAAAATTCACCCAAGATCTTCTCATCTTCATAAAATTAAAAGTCCATTCTCCAAATCCCAAGATATTCAAAAAAACTAAACAAAACCAATCATCCTTCATCCAATATCTTCTCATCTTCTTTAAATTTTCAATTCTACCCAACAATGCTGGCCGAAGCATCAAGTATAAATTTAAATGGGTGGACTTTGTTCAAAGCCGAAACTTGCACTTCCTGCAAGATGCTCCAACCGCGACTCGAAACTAAACACAAAGCACGACATTCAGTTCAACGCGGGTTATTTTGTCCAAGAAAACAAAGAATCCTTTGAAAGTGTTTACTCCTTAGATGAAAATCCAATCGGCAGTGGAGCCTTCGCAGAAGTTTTCATCGGGAAGCATAAAAGAACAGGTGACCAAAGAGCGATAAAGGTTTTCGACAAGACTCAAATATCAGCAGAAGAGATTAAGTCCAGGGCAGTCTTCGATGAGGTTGAGATCTTGAAGAGTCTCGATCATCCAAACATTTTAAAGGTTTTTGAGTACTTTGAGGACTCGGATCATTATTACATTGTTATGGAGTTCTGTGAAGGCGGAGATATCTTTGATAAAATCGATCGATGTGGAAAAGTTTCAGAAAAATACGCCGCGAAAGTGATGAAGTACCTGCTGATTGGTGTGAATTACTTGCATGGAAAGATGGTCGTTCATCGGGATATAAAACCTGAAAATATCTTGATTACCAATAAAGCGTCTTTTAAAGACTTGAGTATTAAAATCATTGACTTCAACATCGCGATTATCAAATATGACAAGACTTTAAAAGGTGTCTCTGGAACTACTGACTATATGGCTCCTGAAGTCTTTTCAGGGGTTTATAATGAAAAATGTGACTTGTGGAGTTGTGGAGTCGTTTTGTATCTGATGGTCTCTGGACAACTGCCATTTCCTTCCACTTCAGATGAAGAGACAGAAAAAGCAATAAAAACAGAAAAACTCACTTTTCCAAGTCCTTATTTCGATTCAGTCTCACCTACCTGCAAAGACTTTTTATCAAAACTTCTCAATAAAAACCCACGTTCAAGACCTTCAGCTCAAGAAGCTCTTTCACATCCCTGGCTAAGCCTTTGTGATGACGCAGTCGACAAGCGTTTGATTTCATGCACTTTAAAGCGAATGCAGACCAATTCATCATCAAGCAAATTAAAAGAAGTTTTCACAACTTTCATCATTTCTCAGATCTCCAAATCAAGTTCATACAAAAAGTTCGAACAGATCTTCTTCGCAATTGACGTTGATAAAAATGGAGTCATTTCTTATGAAGAGCTGGTAAAACAATTCTCTTTAGAAATGAGTCGAGACCAGGCTGAAGAAAAAGCTGCGAAAATGCTGAGTTTGGTTGATAATGACGGAAACGGCGAGATTGAATTTACTGAATTTTTAAGAGCTGCTGTGGACCATGACACACTTTTGAATAAAGAGAACTTGAGAAAGGCTTTTTGTTATTTTGACAAGGACGGGTCTAACGCTATTGAAAAACATGAACTTGTTGAATGGCTTAGTGCGGGCGGTATGATTCCTGATGATATTGTACAGGAACTCATGCAAGAAGCAGATGTTAATGGCGATGGCATCATCGATATTCATGAGTTTGAAAGCTTGTTAGTGAATAAGTTGGAGATCTAGTCTTAATGATTAATGATTAAAATATTGAACACATCAGAGAACGACCTCTTTTTACCTTGGGTTCAGCAGGGGATAGAACAGAGATCGCATCAGGGTAAGCGTATCGCACTTCGTGACTGTCAAAAGTACTGATTTTCAAACTTTTCAACATGAACTTCTGGTACTCTGTAGGACATGCTGCTCCGTATTTCTTCGGAGGAAGCTGAAACTTTGAAAGTACTTGAAAATTACTGCTTTCTGTGCAGAGTAAAGTCTTTTTACGCCTCACTGACATTGAACGCTTTATTATTGATAGGTCTGGTTCACTTAAACGTGATCTTCTGGATTGATGCACTTCGGGACTTGCTTCGAAAGGAGAGTCGGAACTTGAGGTTTGTAGAGAATCTGGATTTGGAGGAGATAAGTTCATTATTGTCCGTTGGAATTATGGAAATTTCGTATCTTTTAGAACTGGGTTAAGATACAGTTGAGATTTGATCATAAAAGTCAGTGATAGAGTAAATATGGAATTTTTAAATCAAAAGATATGGATTTTAGGGGATTTGATGGAATTTTTTAAATGAAAAGATAAGGATTTTAGGGGATTTGATGGAATTTTTGTGGATTGGATTTAGAGTCTTTGTTGTTATTTAAATTTTAGGGTGTTGAGATGGTTTAAGGGTTTTTTTAAAAGGTTTCCTTTTTGTTAAGATCTCTGATATTGTAGAATTTAAATTATTATTACTTGTGTTAAAAATCTGGTAAAATCCATATTTTAATTCTAGATTTTGCTATACAATATAAATGTCTTCGGAAATTGAAGCTGCCTGCTTTCAAATATACTGCTGTATGTATCCTCAGTGTAATAGAGAGTACAGTTCAAAGTTCAATCTAAAACGTCACGTCCAAGTTTTCCATCTACGAACAAAGCAAGTTTATTGCCCTGTTTGTCAAAAACCATTTAGAGTAATGCAAAATCTGATAGAGCATTCCTACATCCACACAAATCAGAAGCCTTATTCGTGCGACCTCTGTGGAGACAATTTCAGACACAAAGCGACGTTTTTAGCTCATTCCAGGAAAAGACTTTGTAAGTCGCTTTCCGGTGAAAAAGTCCAAATCAACTTAAGCGACTCTTAGAGTATAGATAAGTTTGATAATAGTATTTTAGAATGATTATTAAAGATTTCCCATTATTTTGATATGTTGCCAATACTTTTTTTTCAAGGTCAAAAATGAAAAATTTAACATATTTTATTATATTCATGGAAACTAAAATATTACTGAAATTGAGAAAAACTTCAGAAAAATGTCAAAAATTTCCTTATTTTCAAATTTAATCAAATCAAAAAGTATAGTTTATATTAATCATTAAACTGAAAAAAACTCCGAAATATTTTCCAAACTAAGATTTTAAAATCATTCCCAAATCAATAAATTTCAATAATATAGAAAATTTATCTTCTTTAATTAATTCCAACTAGTTACTACCCCAAAAAAGGTTAATTTTTCCACTTTTGAGTCCATTTATGAAAAATCTTCAAATAACCCAAATGTTCGGTCTAAGAAAAATTTGCGTAATCACTAGCCAGTGCTGTCTAACCTCAGAAATACCATCAAACGAGATCTCCGAGTTCAAAAGTCCTCAATCAAACGAGACAGTAATGACCTTGGCAAAAACCTCGAATTCAAACCGAAAAACAGAAGAGATGCCGATATTGACCTTATCCGTGATAGAAACATCTCAAATGACTCTAGGAGAGAAGTTTACAATCCACCCATCAGGCCTGGTGAATTCAAAGCGAAAGTCAAAAGACAACTGCGTGTACGCAGGTAACACAAAAGCCTTAGGTTCAAACATAATCAACGATATTCTTCTGCCTGAAGACGAAAACGGCACAGGTAAGCGACACTTCCTAATAAAGTACCACAAAGGTAATCAATAAAAAGAAAAACATCGATATTTCTTAAAGGACATGGGCGAAGGACTAGGAACCTTCATCCGTCTCGACAGTTCCTTCAAGTTGCAGAACATGAGCATAATTTCCTTTGGCGACTCTCACATGATCATCCATCTTGACAACTCTTTCATAACCCTTCGCTTCATCCAAGGTCCTCGAACAGACTACAAAAAGTAATCTATTTTTAGCACTTTTTCACCTGAAGACTCACCGATTCGAATAGGAAGAATGAGTGATTGTGACATCAGGTTTGAAGATAGTAGTTTATCTCGGTATCACTGTTTTCTTTATTTTGATGAAAACTGGCTCGTGCAGGACGGCGACGGAAAAAAATCAAGCACGAACGGGACTTGGCTCTTTGCTGAACAGTTCACAGAATTAGATGATGAAATGGTTTTTAAGGCTGGAGAGACTTTATTCAAGTGCTCTTTGAGTGTTGAGACTATTTAAAGTGTATTAAATAATGAATAACACCCTGCTGCAGAGAACTGCTGAAAGGATTGAAAACTCAGATAGCCAGGGAAATACAAGCACGGAGGACTTGGTTGTTATTAATGCTTTAGCTGCTTCTTTGGATGCAACGGAAATGGCCAGACTTATTCGAATACCTCAGGCTAGGTCGTTCTTTGATGAGAGCTCTAGTGATGATATATCGGAAAGGATGATTAGGCCTTTGCATCATGACTTTCGAACTATTGATGAAACTTTAGAAGCTTTGCTGGAGAACACCTTTAGTGAGGAACGGGAGGACAACTCCTCATTTTTAGACGACATCACAGCGCAAAGCTGGAAAATCCAAGTTCAACTAACAAACATGGACGAGGCGAACATCTCAAGCGTATTAAACACTTTAAGTTTCAACGAAAACCTAAAAAGTCCAAAACTAAAGCCAAGAACGCGCGGAACCTTCGACTCATTAAGAGAAGAAGTTTACTTCGAGCAGCCAGTGACCCTAGTGACCTTAAACAAATCCGACCTGTTCTTATTCGACATATTAAACGATTCAGACGACAAAATCAATATTTCTGAACTGGGACTAACAGGTGCATGCGTATTGCCCGACAACCAAATAATAGCGACAGGTTCAGATACCAAAAGTTTCGTCTACCATTCAAACGGCGGCTGGCAGCGCATCGGCGATTTGCTTTACAGCAGAAGAAACCACGCAATGGTCTTTCACAAGGGAACCGTCTACATCATCGGGGGGGTCGAAAGAAGGGAAGTTGAAAGACTTGAAAACAACTCGACATGGGAAGAAGTCACTCCTCTTAATAACGCCAGAAGTTTCCCTGCAGCTGTTTCAATGCAAGGAAAACTTTACGTCATCGGAGGGATTAGAGAAGTCACTCACTGGGCAGCGATTGAAGTACTTAATGACATGGCTTGGCAGGTACTTGATGTGAAGTTGCCTAGTTTAAGAGGACATGCCTGTTTTTTTACTCCTGAACATGAAATCGTGATTTTAAGCAATGGTGTCGTGATTACTATTGACAAAGCTCAGAGTATCTCGAAGTTTGTGCAATGTTCTTGTCAGGATTATTTTTTGATGAACTCTTGGAGCTACCTTGAAGAGGAAAATAAAGTCATGGTCTGGGGACAGATGATGATCTGGAAATACGATATTGGAGATGGGTCCCTGGAGCCGTTTAAAAGGTACAACATTGAAAAAGGTGCAGATTAGATTGTAAATACTAAATATATATAATCCTCTGGCACCTACTTTCTCGGTGCCTTGAAAATTTTGTTATTAACTCCGCATTTACATTTAATAATCCTAATGAAACCCACGTTTCGCATACAAGATGTGGACTCATCGCCTCAGTCGCAATACTCGGCAATGTCGCCTCTTTCAACTATGACTGCTTTGACACCGATTTCACCTTTCACCTTTCTTTACCTGCAAAACTTCCCAACAACTTTTCAAGGTTTTTCAGTTGTCGCGGAAGCTGAGACTCGGAAGGCTGATGAAATAAAACCTGTCAAGTGTGGATGTCGAAGGACGAAATGTTTGAAGCTTTATTGTGATTGCTTCGCTAGTGGAAATGTTTGCTCTGAAGACTGTGAATGCAAAGGATGCCATAATAATGAAGAGTTTAAAGAAGAAAGGGAAGAAGTCGTTTTGAAGACTAAGACTAAAAATCCTGCTGCTTTTCGGGTTGATATTTCGGCGAATTATAAAATTTGTCATTGCAATAAGTCGAATTGCTTGAAAAGGTACTGTGAGTGCTTTCAGAATGGAAGGACTTGTGGAGTTAACTGTAGGTGTAAACATTGTAAAAATGTTGATCGGGAGAGGCATTAATTTTATGTTGTTTTTTTTGGAATTTAAGTGGGTTGGATTTTGTGGAGTTGGAAATTCTGAGGAAGAGTTGGGATTCTTGAAACGGGTTTAATGAATTTGTTTTTTTGGGGTTTTTATAATGGAGTGGTTAAAGTTAGAGGTTGGTTAGATTAAGTTTTTCATTATAATCATTTGACTGTGTTAGCATTTACTAGATGATAATCCTTTCTTTGAAATCCACAAAAAAATCTAACCCGATCTAAACTCCAAACCATCAAAATCAATATCCAATAAAAAAAATTCCAAATGAAGTTTCATAACTCTCTTAAAATCAAATCTAACCACTTGTCCATCATCTCAACCCCTAAAACTAAATACCGGTTTATTCATTCTTAAAACATCAAGAAAATGCCAAAATTAAAAGACCCTAAACTTATAATCCAAAATGAGCGAAAAAATTGACTGGCTATACGATTACCTTTTAAAATTCCTCCAAAGTCCAGGCTGGCGTTCTCCAATTCTTTCCTTCATCGACCATCACTGTTCAAAATTTTCGCCATCAGAGGAAAACCAGTTAATTTACTCAGAAATCCACAACGTAATCCTTACTCAGAAGTTCAAAGAAATGATAGACAAACTCTTAGAAGACCTTCGAGTGACTTTAGGAGTGACCCAAGAGCAACTTCTAAGAGTTTGCGAAATCGGCCGATCGACTCCAGAAGATCGAAAAGTTTTTCATCAAATCTTCGCTTGCGACAATTTTTTATCATTCAAGAAGCTGATGGTGAAGAGAAACTTGGAACTTGAAAGTGAAAAGCCTAAAGTCCAGAGTCCTAAAAGATTGAGAGAAGAGAGAAAAGCGAGAGGATTGACTCTTAGTGAGACTGGCTTCGCTATTAACTTGAGTAGAGAGGCTTTTAAAGGGTATTTGAAGCAGATTAAGAGGGAAAAGGACGAGCAGAAGAAAGAATGGAACGTCAGATGTGTCTATGTCGGCTCGAAAAGCTCTGCTGCCAGTGAAAACGGGTTAATTGACCTCAAAATTAAAGTGAACCAAGCTGTTCAGAGCAAATTAATGAGAAAAGGTAAAGATGAAATTACTGATGGCAAGTCTTCACTTCAGGAAGTTATTGTTGAGGAAGGATCGTCTCAGCCAATAGTAAAAACCAGTGAATTCACCTCAGGGATTGAAGAAAGTTTAGAAGCTAAAAGACTCAGTTTGAAGGAAGAAGAACTTCGGATACACTTGGAAAGAATGCAACTTGAGGAAGAGAAGAAGAAAGTTTTGGAGGAAAAAAATAAACTGCTTGAAAAAATTCAGTTGCAAGAACAAAATAAAGAATTTTATGAGAATAGGATTGAGAAAAGATTGTCGATTTTAAATTTTTCTCAGAGTGATGAGTCGTTAACACCTGGGGATTATTCGCCGGAAAGTCAGGGGAAGCAGAAGGATTTGGATTGTGGGAAGGAATTTAATGAGAGTCGAAATAGTGAAGGATGCAATACTGCTGATGTTTTTATTAATGCCAAGACACCTAATCAGAAACTTTTGCACCTTGAGTCGATGTTTCAATCTTATTTATCGAAATAGACTGAATATATATTATCTCTTAATTATTTCTTTTCTTCTTTGGACTGGTTAAAGCCTTCTGCCTAGTTTTAAGCTGAGTAATATTAGGATTAGGTATATCCAACTTTCCAGGATTTCTCAAAAAAACAACATGCTGCGACCCCGCCCTAATAAAATCCACTGGTTTAATGACACTCCAAGCAACAAGTGTAGGCATGCTTAAGTTTTTTTCTTTTCCATTCATCAAAACAAAGCAATCCCCATATCCCCAGCTGAAAACCCTTTTGGTCTCAGTGACCAAAAAATTAAAATGCGATCCGACAGAGATTTCTTGAATCTTTCCATTAAACTGAACAATTTGAGGAACAAGATAATCCTGGCTGCAGTTTAAACCAAGTTGAAAGTCATCATTTCTTCCCCAAGCAAGAAGAAGGCCTGAGTCAGTTAAAGCGATTGAATGATTTTCTCCGCCTTGAATGTCGATTATTTCGTATTCACTCAAAGTTTCTATCTCGTGAGGCGAAAAAGTCGACTTCGTCGAACCGTCACCGAGTTGGCCGTAGTTGTTAAGACCCCAGCCGTAGATCTTGCCGTAAGCTTTGTAAAATGAGTGGTTACGGCCAGTGTAAATGTTTGTCACTGACTTCGCTGCCATGCTCTCGACTGTTAGAGATGCTGCTACACTCTTACGCGATCTTGGCATTCGCCCTATCTGGCCAAATTCGGAATCGCCCCAGGCGTAGATCTTGTTGTCGACTAGAACTAGTGAGTGGTTTCCTCCTGATGCCACATCCATGATTCGTTTTGACTTCAGGAATTGTTTGATTTCAACAGGAAACTTGTTGCCTATAGCCATTTTGCCTTCTGAATTGCGGTAAGTTCCCCATGAGTAAACCAATTTTAACTTTTCAGAAATAGCTACAGAGTGAGAGTCACCTGCTGCTAGTTTGTTAACACTATGGACACCAGTTACAATGCAAGGACGGTTTTCTTCACCTGACCTGCCAAGAGCGCCATCATCATTACACCCCCAAGAGTAAACTTTTCCTTCATTAGACAATGCCAAAGTATGCATACTTCCACAAGCAATCATACATATCTCTTCAGGAAGTTCAAGTGCTCTCGGTAACTTAGCTTGAAACAAGTCAGGTATTCCAAGTTGTTCACATTCTCCAGACCCACACGCAAAGACCTGTTCCATGGTTTTAAATCCAATCCTATAGAAAATAGGAAAATAGGGCTAAATCATTATCTATTCCTTTAAAGGTTGGTTAAGACTCGGGTTGCCTCCTTCATGTTTCTGTGCTTCGACTTCCTGCAAAAACAAGCTTGCAATAGCAGCTCCAATGACAGATCCCAAGAGAGGTGCAAGGATATAAAGCCAGATGATTCCAAAGTGCCTTCCATCTTTCGCATAGTACACAAAGTTCAGTCCAATTGCAACAGCAGGGTTGAAACACCCGCCAGTGATTCGGCCGACAGACCAGTCCGAAGCAGTCACGGCCAAGGCGATGATTCCTCCTGCATAGACGACAGATTCACTGATTTGCCCAACGATGAGTGCCACAGCGCAAATGACTCCAGTGTAAATCATTTCTGCAACGAACCCTTCTCCTACTTGGTACCCGGGGGCGATGTCGAAGTAAACAGGATATCGGACGATGCCCCAGGCCACTAGCGCTGCGAGGATTGAAGCGACGATTTGGACTAAGATGTTGAAAAGAAGGTGGATTAGAACTGGAGGAGTCAACTTTTTCGTGAACCACTTTCGAAGGATTATTGATGTCGTTATTGCTGGGTTGAACTGAGCTCCTGATATGAATCCAGTGAAAACCATCGCTGTCCAAAGAGTACCTCCCACGGCAAAGGGCTCTCCACGAGAGACTCCTATTGAAAATACGAAGAAAAAGGTTCCTAGGCCTTCAGCTAATAGTTCTTTTATCATATTTATAGAGGGTTTATAATGATTGATAAAGGATGTATCGCTGGACTACTTGTTAATGAAAATTTTGAAGGAAATCAACCTCTTTTGCAGATTTTTTCAGCGAGTTTAGAAGTTAATGGCTGGGTTTTTATGCTTTTTGATGGAGAGAGTAAAGTGAAGGCTTTACTTTTAAAGAGAGAAGCGAGGTTTGAACCTTTGAATATTATTAAACTTGTGAAGTTTCTGGTCAAATCAAAAAATTCTGAATTTCCTTTGATTTTATTCGATGTTGAACTGGTAAAAAATTCAGAAATTGCATTAGTAGACCCAAGACATAAGAATTTAACTCAAGTTATCACCTCGATCAATCAGATTCAGAGGGTGCAAGACTGGAGATTTTTCGGGAAAGTCATTGAAAAGTCAGAGATTTTACAGTCAAAGTTGGTGAATGAATATTTTACTGTTGTTTTTGAAGACTTGACAGGTGATCGAGCTGAACTCATATTTTTTGGAAGGTTTTCTGATAAGTTTTTTAATTACTTGGACAAGGGTCAGTCCTTTTGGGTTTCTCAAGGTCGAGTTAAACTTCCTAATCCGAAGATGAACAGATCAGATGTTTTGATTACTATTGAAGTGAATGAGAGGACAATTATTACGAAAATTGATGAAATCAGGACTTTTCAACAAGAAAGTGAAAAAATACCTGATTCTTTAAAAACAATTCAAAGAGAGTCAAATGATGAAGAAAATAAATATTTAAGCATCGATTCAACTTCTCTTCAGTTAAAACCTGAAACGAGTTCCTTTAATGGTTTCAAGTCAATAACTCTTTCAACGTTTTACTTTTTGGACTCTCTCAAGATGAAACCAGGAGAGTCATATCAGACAAAGGTTTTTTGTTATGTTAATTTGATTAGCAGTCAGAATTGTGATAGATTGTTTTATAAATCGTGCCCTGTTCCGAGATGCTGCAAAAAACTTCAAAGTGTTGAAGAGAATAAGTTTTTTTGTCCGAAATGTGAGAAGGAAATGGAAAATTTCAGGTATAAGTATCTTGTTAGACTTCCTTTGAGTGACTCGACACGGTTGGTTTATGTTACTGTTTTTGATAGATGTGCTCAAAAAATTTTTGGAATTTCTGCGGAATGTTTTCAGTATTGGAATATTACCAGGCATGAAAGAATAGAAAAAATCATTAATTCATTACTAGGACAGCAAATCCTAGCTGAAATCCTTGTCAGATGTACCATAAATGAAAAAAAATACGAGCTGATAGACATTCATCCAGGAATCATGTGTTTTGAAAAAATTATGGAAGATATCCACGAAGCCTTTGTGAATAATTAGGCATAATTAATAAATCGACTCTTAACCTAGAATCAATTAAACCAAATACCAATGCAAATCCAAATCAGTTTACTATAAATTTCTCAAAATTATTAGTCTAATCCATTCACTTCTCAAAAAATTCATCAAACCTCAAATTCTGTTAAATTTCTATTTTAACCCCATTCACCAAACCCTCCAAAACTCCTTACATTAAACCAAAACCCACCTCACAAAACCATCACCCTTCAAAACCTCCTAAAATCTCTAAATCCAAATAAAAAAAGTTCCAACAGATCCAAAATCCATTCTTTTTTTCACATAAACCTAGAATTCCATCATATAAATTCCAATCTTCATCCAAATGTCCGAAATAACTGAAAAATCGTAAACCTCAAATAATTCCTAATGTCCTTCAGCAAAATTAACCTCCGACTGCCGAAGCCAGGCGAATTAAAACTCTGCGAATCTCAGTCAACGCGAGGAAGCAACATAAACGACGATGACTCGACTCCAAGTTCGAACCCTTTCCCAATCGACCCACTTGTTGAGCGGCCGAAGTCGCTGCAGCCGAGCGAGTCTTTAAAAGACTGTCTGAAGCGAACATCAGAAAAGCTTAAAAATTACTCTTATCTGACAAATTCCTTCAGTTCTGGACATTCTGCTGCCACTGAAGAAAATCCCAAGTCAAGTCATGCTATTCAAGTCTTACAAGCTAGAGTAGAAGTTCTTGAAAAGGAAAAGTAAGAAAAAATCAGCAAAAAACTAGTCCAGAATAATAAAAGTCTCACTGAAAAACTGAATAAAATTGAAGAAAGTTTGAAAATTGATGAGGAAACTGATAAAATCTTGAAATATGCACAGTTCTTTGTAGCGAGGGTTAAAAGAAACAGTAAATACTTGAAAAGTTTTTCTGAGATTTTTCAATCAGATGAAGCTTTTTTTTGTGATATTCGCGCTGATAAGTTAAAGAAGACTGTTCAGGACTTGCTGTTGTTTGTGCTCCAGAATTTAGATGAAAAAAGTGAAAACTCAACTGGAAGTCAAAGGTCTTTATCAAGCACCAGGGAAAACACAGGTCATGATTTTTTGAAAATTCATAGAAAAAGTGAAACTTTGGCACAAAATATCACTGAACAGAAACTGAAAATTCAGAAAATTTATGAAAATTTAAAATTCAGTGTTGATCGAAGTAATTTAGTTCTAAGTTCTAGACTAAGTCGGGAGAGAAGCCAAACTTCTTGCACACCGAATGAGTTAGATTTTTCGATCAGTCGAGAAATGAATCAAAGTAAAGACAAGGTTTAGTGTAAGTAAGGTAGCAAAAATAATTAACTATTCAAATCTCACTAAAAACATCAAAAATCTTTAATAATCTAAAAAAATCTTCGAAATTTTCCATATTCCTTTTATCAACACAAACATTATTCCAACACTTGATTTCTAATAATTCTCCTAATTTCTCCAATATATGAAAAACTTAAAAAATCTTCAAAATTTTCCATATTCCTTTTTCCAACACAAACATTATTCCAATACATTGATTTCTAATAATTCTCCTAATTTCTCCAATATATGCAAAACTTCCACGAACCTTTATTCAGCTGTGACAAGACTCCAGGTCTCTTCTGTTTTTTACTAAGCTTCACCTGCCTAGGCGGTCCATGTTGCGTTCAAGGCAAGGTGGTATCCGATTCAACTAACAAGAACTTCGGGTTTCACTGCCTATTGCCATGCATGTGTCTCTGCATAGGAGCATCTTACAACCGTTCAAAACTTCGAGAGAACCTAGGCCTTGAGTCATCTTATTCCAAAGATATTTTAACCCACTTATTCTGCAGTCCTTGCGCAGTAAACCAAGAGTTCCTCGAGTTCCACAGTCACAGTTTCAACGGGAACCCGACCCTTTTATCTCTTTTAAAAAGCAAAGCCTCAAAGCGTTCTTTCACGCCTCAAGCTCCGATTGATCCAAGTGTTAACTAATGTGCCTTAACTAATTATCTACCTTCAAGCTCGGGTCTTCACAAACATCATAAATCTTCCCAAGCGCAACAGTGAGGCCCTTGTCCCTCAACACAAACCTGCCGAGTTGCGGCACGGCTGTGAATTTTTCCATGCAAATCTCGTTAAAAGACCTGATTTTCAGAAGTACTCTTTGGTTAGACCTGACAAAAGCTCTTTTCACCTTTTTTTGCTTTTCAGGGTCGAATACTGCGATGACTTCTTGAACTTCGCATTCTTCAATTGCCGTGTGAAGGTGCATCACGCATTTGTAACCTGCAGTCACCAGCATCTTTGAATCGGGCAAGTCTAAAAATTGAACATCGGCCTTGAACTCGAAGCCCGTGTGACAAACGGAATGAACGTCGCAGATCACGTAGCCTCTTTGAACGTCGACTTCTTCTGGAACTTTAATGCGGATTTTTACGTTTTCTCCTGGGTTTGAGTAGTTTAAACGAGTGTCTTCTCCACCTGTTATTTCGAGGATTTCACCTTTTGCTCGGATTGGCATAAGGAATACTCGAAGACCTTTTATTACTTGTCCACTCTCGATTTTGCCGTAGGCGGTCAGGCCTTGGTCTTTTATTCGGTCGATTATTGGAATTCTTAAGGCTTCTTCTGGAGAACGCACTGGTAAAGGCATTGAGTCGAAGATTTGGAAGAGGGTGGGACCTGTGTACCAAGGAGCGGTTTCACCTACGTGCTTCATTATGTTGTCGCCGGAAAGACCTGATATTGGAACCCAGTCTATGTCTTTTGATAGGTCGTAGTGGCAGGAATCTTGAAGATAGGGGCACATGTCTCGCTTTATTTGCTCGTATCTTTCTTGGTTCCACATTACGCTTGGGTCGTCCATTTTGTTAATAATCACGATCAACTTGGTCACTCCAAAAGACTTGGCCAACATCGCATGTTCTCTGGTCTGTCCACCTCTTTCAAACCCAGTTTCGAATTCCCCAGTTCTTGCTGAAATAACTAGCGCTGCATATTCAGCTTGCGAAGCGCCACTAATCATATTAGGAACATAGGCTTTATGCCCCGGGGCATCCAAAATAGTGAATCTTTTAGTGGATGTTTCAAAAAACGCTCGACCTACTTCGACTGTTTTGCCTTTCGCCCTTTCTTCTTCATTTTGGTCCATCACATATGCAAGCCACCAACTTTCTCTGCCTTTTTCTTTTGCTTCCTGCTCGTAAGCTTCGATCAGTCTTTTGTCGATCTTGTTAGTCAGAAGTAAAATGTTTCCACAAATGGTTGACTTGCCTGCATCGACGTGACCGATGAAAACGATGTTGACTGGAGCGAGGGCTTCGTCTGGATCAATAGATTTCTGATTAGAACTATCACTAGTTTCCCTAACCTTCGCCAATAAAGCCAATTTATCAACAGCTTTTTCAACAGAAAACTTAATTTTCGGTTTTTCCTTCACCTTCACCTCCGCCTTTTCCTCCTCTAAAGTAACCTCCTCCTCAACAACTGCTTTTTTTTCATGTCCATGAATAGTGACCTCAACAAATCCAAACTTAGGTCCAGAGCTTTTGATAGTTTTTTCCTGAGTCTTCATGAAATCCGAGAAAGAAATGCAATTATCTTGCTTTGTAGGAGCAGGTTGTTCTTCAGCATTTTGGGTGACATAAAGTTGATAAAAGTGGAAGTTGTCCAATTCCGAAAAAGGCCCGAAAATGACTCCAGCTCCATCTTGCAAATAAATCTGTTCATCTCTCCAGTAATAAAAATACGCGTCCTGGTTCAAAACAGCCTGAATGCCCTGAGGAGGGTTATACGAGTAACTTGCTGGATGAATCGTTTTCCTGGGTGTTGGCTGGGAAACAGGACTAGAAAAGCTGAACCCGCCTCCTGGTACAAAGTCATCGACAGAAGTGTTCCAAGTGAATTCTGCAGCATCAGGATTCATGCCAGCCATATTCTTTTATGTCGTGATTTGCGAGGATGAAGGATTTGAATTATAATTTTATCATGCCTGTTAACTTAAAGGTTCCTGCTGATACTTCGAAGAAAGTGGATGAGTTGATCAGCAAGGCCAATAGTCGCAGGAGGAATGAACTGGATAGAAGTAGTGTTTCTTTGAGAATACCGAATCGTAGTTTGGCTAGTTTGTCTGATCTTACATCGACTTTGATGAGTGTTACTACTCAGGATACACCGGATAAGGAACAGAAAATTGTTGTTAGGACTCGTAGGGCGAGCAGGAAAAAACTTAAATATGTGGGACTTAAGTCGCTTCATCAGGCAACACTTAAAAAAAGTAAGAATTAAATAATGAAGTTTTAATAAGTGTGTTGGGTTTTAGATGGTGGCTTTTTTGAAGGTTTAGGTTGGATGGAAGGTTTTTTGGGTGAAGGGTTTTGTTGAGTTGGCATTGAAACTGTTATTAAATCGTTTATATTTATTCTTATATATAAAGTATAAATGTAATGAGATGTTGGAGATTCTTTGATATCAAGTATAAATGTAATAAGATGTTGGAGATTCTTTGAATAATTTATTAAATACACTATGTTTCACTTAATGAGTTCCATGAAGGAGTCCTTATCACTGATCTCAGTTGAGTACTCGAGTTAAGCAAATCACAGCTATGGTACCCTATCTCCGAATTTGAAGAATTTTCATTTAAATTCTTGGTAAGGTTCTTATGTTGTTCACGTCTGCGAAAAATTTCGTTTTTGAGTCCTTCACTTTGAAGTCCAAGACCCTTGGCTTCTTCTTCAAGTTCCTGTATTCGCTTTTTAAGTATTAAAGTATTCGTTTTCCATGCCTTTTGAAGAGTTTTCAGTTTAAGTTGCAGTTCTTCTCGTATTTCAGGAACACTGCAACTGATGCCTGCTTTTTTCTTGAGTTGTGAATGGCGCTCTTCCAAGTCCTGAAGTTTAAGTTTTCCGATTTCGATGCATTGATGGTTGACTCGATTTCTTTCTTCAATGTCAGTGATGCTTATTTTTAACTCCTTGATTTCCTTGTAAACCTCTTCGATTGCAGTGGTCCTGATACTCAATAAAGGCAAAAAAGGAACTTTTGAAATGTTGATCCGGTCAACTTCTTTACTTTCAGCGATTCGCTTTATAGGCTGCACTTTTGCATCGATTTGATGAATCTCGGTTCGAGATTGAATGTATTGCTTTATCTTTTGTTTCTCATTATTCACTTTAGAGCTTTCAGGGGAAAATTTCTTTAAATTTCCTTGAATCGTTGCCATTGATGGAAGTTCCGCGAAGGAGCTTTTGTCGATTTTTGGAGTAAAAACTTCTGGTTTTGAGGGTTTTTGCTTTTCGGGGATAGGATCGTCAAGAATGACTACTTCGTAAAAGTTATCCATAATATTAATTACTAAATCTCGCTGGTTACAATAGACTGATTGATGTGTTGACTCAAAAAAGATTCTTTAATATTCTTAATTACAATATCATTGTATCCGTAGACAAATGAGTTTAGCAACCCATGAATCCCGTAGCAGAAGTAAGCAATTGAAAGACTTGGAATATCAGACTGCCCGGTAGTGATGTAAATTACTCTAACACAGGTTATTGGCAGGAATGTTATGATCATTATTAGAGGGTAGGCTATTATTCGTTTTATTACTGTTCTTTTGGCTTTATCGTCTTCACTTACAGCTGGGTTTAGGTTCAGGTTTCGACCTACTTTTATGTATATCACTATAATGATAAGAATTAACAACCAGGTCGGCAGGTAGAACATAAAAAACTTCCAGATTCGACTTATTTTATCTTCTTTTAATGTGCACCATGCGGCGCTTAGGCCGTAACTTTTAGTGATGAATGGAAAAACTGCTATGATCGCTGGAAGGATCATAGCTAAAAAGAACCACATTTTATGATACCTTTCAATATGATGATGTTTTTGTATAAGTATCTGATTTAAAGAAATAGCAATAGCCAATACCCAAACAATTCCACTAATCGAACAATAATTCAAAAAATACCCAAGGGCCTGACAAACCTGACTATAATCCCTAGTGACTTGAACAGGAACCACTAAAACCAAACACTTCAAAAAATCACAAATCGACAAATAAAAGACCAACCGAAACACATACAACTGTAAAGACTTGATAGAAAGATACAAAAAAATAATCACAGAATTCCCTATCAAGCTCAGACCAGCAGCAACAGCTGTTACAATATAAAGACTTTCCTCGGCTTCTGAGGAAATTTTCATTTTATATTAAATTATGAGCGAAAACGACCCAGAAATTATAGCGAAGACTATCGCTCATCGACAAATGCAAATCGAACAACTCTCAGGTCAACTTCTTGATAGTCTTAAAAAGATTGATGATCTTGGAATTAGTTTAGATAAGTTGAAAGAGGAAAAAGAAGAGTTGATCAAAAGGCTTGAAAAAAAAAACTTTATGATTAAACAGGAAAGCTGTGATATTCAGATTTTGAAAGGGAAAATTGAGAGATTTCAGAAAAGGACTTGGGGTGATACTTTTGGAGGAATTCGTAATTGGATTGGAAGTAAAAGTCCTTTTGGGTATTGGAATAGGAGTAGAAATAGTGAGAATAAATAGATTTGGTATGTTTTTAGATGTGATTTTTAGGGGTTTTTGTGAGGGTTTTTTGAGGTGGTTGTAGATTATTTGCTTTCTGAGATATGGAAAATATTTTAAGATTTAATAGTTTATGGAATCATTTTATTAGAGAAATATTTCTTAATTGTGGAATGAATTTCACGAAGGGATATTAATATTTTTAAAGGAAATCTTTAAGATTAGTGAATTTGATACCAATTCTACTGTATTTAGCTGCAAAATAACTATGATGTTAACTATATTAAATTATATTTTAGAGACAATAGCATCAAGTATCTTTTAAATGTGTTTTTTAAACATCAGCGAGGTTAGCAATTTCTAAGTAAAATTAGACTAGATGAATGATATTTAATGCATAAAACAATGATATTTCCTATGTTTTTGATTTAAATCTAATTTAACCTTAATCATATTCATAAAATGTTAAACATTAAATCTACTCCTTCAAACCTGATCATACCCATTTTTTCCATTGCGAGTTTCCATCGTTCCATTATCCTCCTTAACCCAAATTAGCATGGGCAAAGGCAAGACCATCAAAAAGCTTGTAATCAAAACCAAGATCCACAAGTTTCCAAATTCCTTCTCATCAATCCCAAGAGCAATCATTAAAAGTGCTCCAAGCTGCCCAGAGATCATAGACCCAAAGTTCCAAGTAGACATCAAAAGTGCATAAAGCGACCCTTCAATATTTTTCGGGCAAATTCTACAACAAAGAACTAAAAGAGGCATTAAATTGAGTTCAGCAGCGATCTGTACAATAAACGACGAAGCAATTGCGAAAGCTTCATCAGGGATTCCAAGATTTTTATTATAACCAGTGAGTAGCAAGATCTGCGAAAGACTGATGAGCATGCAAAAGATGGTGGTGGAGACCAGAAGAGTTTTAAAGGAATATTCACTGAAAGCGTAGTTATAAAGAAGCATTCCTAGCAAAGACCCGACTCCATAAACCAATTTCAACTTTCCCATAAACTCCGGGTTAAAGTGAAGCTCGTTTGTGTAGTAGTAAAAAAAAGCATCTGAACCTGTTGGCACTGCACAAAAGAAGAAAATAAATAGAACAGGCAGGTAAATCTCTTTCTTGCTTAGGACTGACCATAGCAGGTCTAACTGGTCAGTTACTTTAAGACCAGGACTCGAGTTTTCTTGTAATAAAAAAGCTGAAAAAATCGTTAATAGTGGAAAAGTTGCAGTTATTAAGAAGACTTTTTCTTTGTCCATCACTTCTAAAAGGTAACCACTTGAATAAGCTGTTATTAAAGTCCCCAGTGCCCGGGTACCGAAGAATAAAGAGACGTAATTCGAGGCTTTTGACTGGTCGTGATTGGTTTTTTGACTTTCTTCAACGATTAGTGCTTCTCCGATGACGTTACAGAAACAGACTCCGATGTTTATTAGGCATAAAGGCAGCAGCACATATAACATTGAATGAGACGTTGAGGATAAAAAGTACCAACACCCACATTGGATTGTTCCGAATATTAATAGATATGGAGACCTACGCTTGTTTAGTATTGGGCAGGAATCTGAGATGAAACCCCACAGAGGCTTTATTATCCAAGGAAAACTCATCAAAGACATGTAAAATGATAACTTTGATGGTGAAAAGTGAAGATCGTCTTTCAAAGTGTAGGACATTGCAAGGTCTGATAAACCTAGAAGACCTTGTGATAAGGCTATTAAGATTATCACTGAGGTATTCACGTATGATATAGGAACTGCTTTCATTTATATACGTTTTCAATTATTTTATTTTAGGATTGAATGAATGTCAATTAGAAGTTTTTGATTGTTATTAGTTGAGTTGGAGTATTTATTTTATTTGCTGATATATTATTTATCACTTTTAAATTTTCGACTTCTTTCGATTTTTATCAGTGTCCAACTCATGAACTTTTTAGTTGTTTCTGATAATAAAAGCCTTTCAGCTAATTTTTGTCAAGCTATTACATAAGTATAAGGCTATATACCTGGTTGTCTACAAGTCAGTAAGTATAATTTATGTTTTAAATTTCTTTGAATGATTCCTTAAAAACCATGACATTTCGAAGTGTTTTGCTGCTGGTTGTTTTATTAGTTGATGATTTTAAGTCTATAATCATTCTGAGACGAAATCGGTCGTTTTGTGATATTTTTAAGATTAAGGATAACTAAATATAAGACAGTGCTTTTAACAAAACCTTTTAATTAAATCTTCTTCGCCGAAGAGTAAACTCATCTAACTCAAGACTATTAGTAGTCTCATAATTTCTCTAACATGTCTTATTCAAATGTTAACTGGCCATCATGGCTCTTTGCTCTAATTGAAGTAATTTCAAAAAATTGTAAAAATTTGTAAGTCGATATAATCATGATAAATCATTTTTTTCAAATTTTTTGATGTCATTAATTATCAGTCAGTCTACCTAGTCCTAAAAGTTCAAAAATCATAATCATAAAGAGTTTTAACTCTGCTAATCTTAAAATTTTCAGAAATTTTCACTAAATTCAAAAACACTTCAGTTAAACTGATCACCAGAATTACTTTCTGGTTATCCGATAGAAACCTCCAAACAAGAAACGCTTTCATTTATTAAACGTGAATTTTGTGATTTTTTAATAGAATCTGCCTACATTTCCTACTCTTCTGACTAGGAGTACTGAATCTAGCCATGATCACTTAGTACTCAAGAGACCTCACCACGATACTCAGTCAGAAATCATAAAATTTTATCATTTAACAGAACCGAATCCAAGTCAGAGTCATCTCGGCCTTAATGGGAAGAAGCTGCTTGCTGATAATTGAAAAAATCTCTAGAAGATATTAATTCTTAGTTCCCAGAATGACTTTCTTTTTTATAGTGATGCGAGTATTCCTCCAAGAAATTTAATTTACTTTTTTATTGTTTAAAGCACTTCAAAAGCTATTCTACTGCGGTGGCATAATTGGCTTTATTATACAAGGAAAACTCATAAAAGACATGTAAAATGATAATTTAAATAGTCAAAGTAAATATTGTCTTTCAGCAGGTCTGATAAACCTTGTGATAAGGTATTGAGATTATCACTGAGGTATTCATTTATGAGATGGAAAGTTCTTTTATTTTATTTATGCTTTCAATTTTTACTTGAGGATGAAAAGAATGTAAAATATAGAGTTTTGATTGATAATAGTTGAGTTGAAGTATTTAATATTATTTCCTGCTAAGTTTTTTCTCACTTTTTAACTTTGGACTTCTTTTGAGTCTTCTCAAAGTTTAACACTCCAATTCTTTTTTTAGTTGTTTGCAACAATGGAAGCCTTCCAGCTGATTTCTGCAAAGCAATCGCATAAGGAGACAAGGCTCTTTCCCTAGTAGTCTCCAAATCCCTAAGAATAACCTTATGTTTTAAAGTACTTTCAGTGATTCCTTTCAAAACAGGACTTTTCACATTATTCTTGATACTGATCGGTTTGACTTGTTTCTTGATTTGAAGTCCATCAATCGACTTGAGTTGAAAAGCGGGTCGTTTAATGACATTCTTCGGACTAAAAACCGGTGAATTCAACACAGGACTTGCAGCAAGACTTTTTTCCCTGATCTTCTTGGTCAAAAGAGTAAACTCATTAAAATCAGAGTCATTCTCCAATCCCTTCTCATAACTTCTCTTCCTTGTCTCTTTTTTAATAGTAACAAACCCAGCCCGTCCTTTACTCGAATCGACGCGATTTAAAAACTCGTAAACATTGTTCAAGTCAACAAAATCATTAAAAGCCGGCTTTTTCAAGTTATTTTTGATGTCTTCAACAGTAAGTTCAGTCTGTCTAGTCCTTACAATTCCAAACTCATGATTATTGAAAAGTTTCGCTTTGTTCATCTGAAAGTGTTAGAAATGGTTATACTTAATGCAAAGTGCTTTAGTCGAAATGATCCCCGGAAGACTTTTCTGGTTATCTGACAGAAGTCCTCCGAATAAAAAAGGTATTCATTACTTTAACGTGGATTCCGTGATTTTTAATTAGAACCTGGTTTATACTTCCTACGCTTCTGACTTCGGACCGCTGAATCTTGCGATGATCACTCAGTATTTAAGAGATCTTACAATGATGCTTAGCTCTCCCAAGTTAAAATCGTCAAAACTCTATCATTTCACTTCCACTGACCCAAAGTTTAAAGTCAATTCAGCCTTATTGGCAGGAAGCTACTTGTTGATTATAGAAAAAAGATCTCCAGAAGAGATTAACTCGCTTTTTACTTCACAGACGGAATTTATTTCTTATTGTGATGCGAGTAGTCCTAAAAGTGACTTTGAACTCACTTTTCTTGATTGCTTGAAAGGACTGCAGAGAGCTGTTTTACTTGGATGGTATGATTATTTAACGTTCGATATACACAACTATGTTCATTATAGCTCTGTTGAAACTGGAGGATTTAATTGGATTGTCCCGAATAAAATTATTGCTTTCATTTGCCCGGCTCAGGATAGTTCAGGCCGCGATGGTGTCAAGCCTCTAACTCCAGAACAATTCAGCCCAATTTTCAGGTCCTTAGGCGTAACAACCATTATCCGTCTGAACAAAAAAAACTACGAAAAAGAAAGATTCACCAGGAATGGTTTCGAGTATCACGACCTTTACTTCATCGACGGTTCAGTCCCCGCTGGCCAAATAATAAAGGATTTCTTAAGAATTTGTGAAAATGAACAAAAAGTTGTTGCTGTTCATTGCAAAGCAGGACTAGGAAGGACTGGAACTCTAATCGGTTGTTTTGTTATAAAGCATTTCGCCTTTTCTGCTTCAGAGTTCATTGCTTGGGCTCGTTTTTCTCGTCCTGGGTCAGTTTTAGGTCCTCAGCAGCAGTTTTTAGTTGACATTGAAAGAATTTGTTGGAGATGGGGTGAAAAATTCAGAAGAGGGGAAGGTGAAGATGATTTAGAGGTTAAGGAAATTGAAGAAATAAGGAATGATGGGCAAATAAAGGCAAGGTTTGGAGATTATAGACAGGCTGAAAGGCTGTATTCGGCTTCTGTCGCTAATGGAACCAAGAGTAATCCTGGAACTATCAACAAGTGGAAAATTGCCAAAAAACAAGTTTTTAATAAAAATAAGTGAATTTTTTGAAGAGGATTTGGAGAGTGGTGAGAAGGTGATCGAGTTTTGAAGGAGTTGAGAATTTTCTAGATCTTAGGGGGAGGACTTTAGGGGAATAGAGATTTTTATATGGTATGTTTAATTCCTTTCTCTGAACTAATTGGAGACACTATTAGTTCGATCCTCTTCGCCTTATTGTCTATATTTATGAATTTTTATTCTTATAAAAATTGTCTATAATATTTATTATCGGTCTTTTTTTCCCTAGAAGTTGAAGTTATTGACAAAAATTCGGCAAAAACGTAAAAAAAAACCTTCTAAAATATTATAAGTCTTTTGATGTATTTTCCATCTTCTAAAAGTCCCCGATTTAATCTAATCCATTATTCTTGCTAGAATATAGATCATATAAATGTCAGGGGTAAAGCAACCAAAGACCCAGTTTACTTTCGAAAGTTTCACAAGCATCATAAGATTCCAGGTCAAAGAAAGTAGTCTATATCAGTGCCTCAGCTACTCAATATTCGAAACAATTATCAGGTTCATTCCTCAGTCTAACTACACCAAGCAAGTGGTGCACATTCTAGAAGGAGATTTCAATTCAGCGAATGCATTTTGCAGTTCTCAGCAAGCCTTCAACGCTTTTCAGGTTTATGTGGGTTACTTAAAAACAATTTATGATAATACAACTAAGAACCAAGCTCAAGGACTTCAATATCTAAAAATGTATGCTGAACAAGCCGATGGTGGTTATGGATTAGACTATGGAATGAGAATTTTGATATGCTCTTTATTAGTAGGAAAAGAACAACTTCATTATAAAATACTTCAAGGGCAAGCTTTAGACCAAGAAGAAATCCTGTTGGAGACCCTTGCGAAGCATATTGGACTTGAAATTAATGTTTATGAACAACAAGCTCAGCCAAAAAAATTTGCTCCTACAAATAATGGGGATTATCCTATTATAAACTTGTTTAAATCACAGGAAGGGTTCTCGATTTTATACACTCCTCAAGCTGATCAGTTAGAAATCACTCCTGGAAATCTGGATCTTTTGAAGCATCCAAGTATTTTGTCAATGAAAAAAACAGCTGCAATGATACCCGGAGGACCACCAGGAATGCAAGGACCACCAGGAATGCATCCAGGAGCACCAGGTTTTCCACCTTCAGGTCCAGCATTACCTGGGATGACACCAATGCCTGGACCACCAGGTGTACCACCAGGAATGCCTCAACCAGGCGGGCCTCCTCGACCAGGAATGGCAGGACCACCAGGAGCAATGCCGCCAGGACCTCCAGGAATGGCACCAATGGGAGGACCAGGAATTGGAGGTCCACCAATGGGAGGACCAGGAATGGGAGGTCCACCAATGGGAGCGCCGGGAATGGGACCACCAATGGGAGCGCCAGGAAGGGGAGGACCACCAATGGGAGGACCACCAGGAGGGCCACCAATGGGAGGGCCACCAATGGGAGGACCACCAATGGGAGGACCACCAATGGGAGGGCCACCAATGGGAGGGCCACCAATGGGAGGGCCACCAGGAGGGCCACCAATGGGAGGGCCACCTATGGGAGGACCACCAGGAGGGCCACCAATGGGAGGGCCACCAATGGGAGGGCCAGGAATTCCTCCAGGACAAGGACCAAGACCAGGACCACCAACAGGAGTCCCACCAGGATATCAACAAGGACCGCCAGGACATCAACAAGGACCACCAGGAGTTCCGCCAGGACCACCAGGACATCAACAAGGACTGCCGGGAATGCCAGGACAAACAAGACCACCAGGACCTCCAGGACCTCCAGGACCGCCAGGACCGCCAGGACCACCAGTAGGAATGCCTTTACCAGGAATGCCTTCACCAGGAATGCCTTCACCAGGAATGCCTCCACCAGGAATGCCTCCATCAGGAATGCCTCCATCAGGACCTCCGAAAGTACCGTCCGGACCTCCAGGTATACCTCAAGGATATCCACCATCTTCAGGAGTTCCACCAGGGCCTCCAGGTATGCCAGTTGGACCCCCTAAAATGCCAAGTACAGGTCCTCCAGGAATGCCACCAGGTCCTCCAGGAATGCCACCAGGTCCTCCAGGAATGCCATCTGGTCCTCCAGGAATGCCATCTGGTCCTCCAGGAATGCCATCTGGTCCTCCAGGAATGCCACCAGGTCCTCCAGCACATCCAGGAATGCAAGCAGGTCCTCCAGGAATGCCGCCTCCAGCAAAGCCGCCAGGACCTCCAGGAATTCAAGCAGGTCCTCCAGGAATGCCGCCAGGTCCTCCAGGAATGCCGCCAGGTCCTCAAGGAATTCCTCAAGGTCCTCCAGGAATGCCACCAGGTCCTCCAGCACATCCAGGAATGCAAGCAGGTCCTCCAGGAAAGCCGCCAGGTCCTCCAGGAATGCCGCCAGGTCCTCCAGCACATCCAGGAATGCAAGCAGGTCCTCCAGGAATGCCACCAAGTCCTCCAGCACATCCAGGAATGCAAGCAGGTCCTCCAGGAATGCCACCAGGTCCTCCAGCACATCCAGGAATGCAAGCAGGTCCTCCAGGAATGCCGCCAGGTCCTCCAGGAAAGCCGCCAGGTCCTCCAGGAATGCCACCAGGTCCTCCAGGTCATCCAGGTCATCCAGCAATGCCTCCAGGTCCTCCAGTAATGCCACCAGGTCCTCCAGGAATGCCGCCAGGTCCTCCAGGAATGCCGCCAGGCCCTCCAGGAATGCCGCCAGGCCCTCCAGCCCCTCAAGCAAGACCTCAAGGTCCTCCTGCAATGCCGCCAGGCCCTCCTGCGATGCCGCCAGGTCCTCCAGCAATGCCGCCAGGTCCACCACGACCAAACCCTGGACCTCCTGGAATGCCACAAGGACATGCTGGACCACCGATGCCTGGATCCACTGGACAAATGGTACCACCAAAACCTCAAGTAAATCAAGGCTATGGATATCATCAAGAACCTCCTAAGCAGGCACCCCCACCCAAGCCAAAAGATATGAAACTTTGCAACGTCTGTCGACAACAAAAAGAAAAGGAAGAATTTGATTTAATTACTTGTGGAGATCAATTAAACTGCTCTGCTTGCTCATATTGCAGGAAAACTAACCAAGAGGCCTGTGTTTTATGCGGAAGGTTTTACAGTGACTACGAGAAACAGATGTTTGCATTTATTCTTTAGAGGATTTTAATTTACTAGATTATTAAAAATCTATCAAAAACAGTGGATGCTTCTTTCATAAAGTAATCTAAATGGCTGTTCTGAATGATGGATTTCGCATTACTATATTATCAGGATTTATTTAATACGCATTTAGAAATTTAATTTTTGACCACAAAAAAGAATTATATTTAGAAAGATGAACCAGTCGAGAAATAATTCAATCTAAAGTTTATATAATCAATTTTTAATCTTTCATATTTTGGTGATTAATTTTCTAAGTTAGCCGCATTAAATCAAATTATATTATTTCTCGTATCTTACCCAACCAACCATGAATTGAGTTAGATTAATTATAATTGATATAATATTCTGAAATTCACTTAACATCTGAAATGAAAGGATAACAAATATAAATTTGATTTCAGAAAATAATACCAAAACAATCTCCAACTTAATTTCAATCCAAAAAAATCTTTCAAAATCCAAAAAAAATAATAATCCATATAACCTTCTCATATTGAATAATTTAGAAAAATGACAATTAAAACCCTCTCATCTCGATCACCAATTCCATAATCCAAACAACCTCCATTAAAAGATTTCATTCACTTCCCCCATCTCCCAATCCTAAATCAATTCCTTTAAAAAAATCTAGAGCCCGATTCTTCTCCATCAATCCAGCTAGAAACTTTTATAAAATGGGTTGCAGTCCATCAAAGCCTGATAATAACCAAGTATCTCCAATCCAAGCCACCCTATCCCCATTCCAAGCATCCCTATCCCCCAGCGAGTCCCTTCACCGACTTGACTACCCAAGCTACGTCCCTCAATCCTCAACCCGTCTAAACACATTAAAACCATCAACAAGAGGCAGAAGGTCAAAAACCACTAAATCAAAAACCCGTCGTTTTTCAGTCTCCCCAGTCGAAAGAGACGACTTCTGGGGAACGATGCCTTTGCAACTTCTAATCGACCGACTCAACAACTTTCGAGAAGAAGTGAAAGTATCAAAAGAAAACTTTCAAGAAAACATTGAATACGTCCAACACATTTTGTTAGACTTGATCAACAACTTTGAAACAAGCACTTTTCGAGTGATTAAGAAGAAAGACGTGAAATTTAAACAAATGGTTGGAAAGTACAGTCAAGGACTTCAGTTCTTCAAAGCACTTGGGTATCGAGACAAGGAGGATTTTTTAGAAGTCGCTGAAAAACTTTCAGTTGCGAGTTTGAAACATCGGGTAAAAGAACTGGAGTTTATTATGAAAAAAGAAGAATTGAAAAGTGTTAAAAGTCTTGGAGTCCTCTCGACAGGTTCTTGATATGATTTAATATTCGTAATATATTCACTAAGATTATACTTAGCTCTCTGAATGGAGAGTTAAACTTTTCGCTTTTTCTTGCAGACCTGGTCGAATATTTCCTGAGGAACGTGAAGTTTCACCCAAAGCTCTCCTTTTAAGCTTCGACTTGCTGTGATCACTTTTTTTGGCTTTCGAGGAACTTTTGGCTTTTTTTCATCTGGATGCTTTTCTTTTCGTGGTTTTTTTGATTTTTCTGTGTTTTCCTTCCGTTTTCGGCCTCTTTTAACTACTGGAGTTTCTGGCTTTGCTGGTGGGATTTCAGGAGTTTCTTGGAAAAAGAACTGCTCGATGTTTTCCTCGTCCGGTAGTTCCTCTGGTTTTAAGTTAAGACTGAGATTTGAAGGGTCAGGGAGGGTGTTATTAGCAACCGTTTCATTTATTTCAGTATTTTGTAGGTTTTTGTTGAGATTTTCGTCATTTTCCAAGTTTTTTGGTTTTCTTGGTTTATATTTACGTTTTTCTTTCTTTAATTCGGACTCTTCAGTTTTTTTAGGCTTAGAGCTTTTAAAGATGTAAAAAGGTTCTTTTTCCTTCTCAACAGTCAGACTTTCCTGAGGAGTCTTAATTTTTTCCTTTTCATTTCGAAGTCTTTCCTTCTCAATCCTTGCCTTTTCTTTCTCCGCCTTTCTTTTTTCCTTCTCCATCCTCTTCCTTTCCTTCTCCACCCTCTTCCTTTCCTTCTCAACCCTTTTCCTTTCCTTCTCAATTTTCACCTTTTCTTTATCAATTTTTTCATTTTCAAAGTTTTCCTTCACCTCACTGTCAACCTGGCAGATTTCAATGAAAGTTTCTTCATCTCTTCTTCTTTTTCGGCCTTCAACGATTTCTGCGAGGTATCTGGTCTCATTGAGAACTTTTGTGCCGATCATGAGTTTTAAAAGCATTTGTTCAGGAGTGATGCAAAGAATTAACTTTCGATTTGAAGGCTGCTTTTGACTTGGCCTTCCCAGTGGCTTCGCTTCTTGAGTCTTTTCTTTCCATAAGGCTTCTGAGATTTTTTCGATGTATCTTGTGCCGAGTTCTCGCTCGGTCTTCACTTTTCTCCATAGTTTCTTGATTTTGTGTTGGGGGCAAAGCCAGTATACGGAATCTTGCTCGTATTCGATTAGGTCTTTACGGCATTCTACGTGGAACGATATGCTGCAACGGCTGAAGTTGCATTGAACGCATGCTCCGTATTGCTTACCACATGAGTTGCAGGTAAGTCTTAGTTTGTCTCGGTCTATGTTGCGAGTATCCCAGTTGAAAGTGTACAAGTTTGTGGTCAACAAATACCTAGCACAGCTAACATGAACCCACTTATTCGGTTTAGCCAATTTCAAAGCGCCTCCAGGAACAGGACAAAGTACACAATTGACCCCAGTAGCTCGAAGAGCACAGACATCACAATGCCAGTCAAGTTCAGGTACTTCAACAATATTATAGCACCCACAATGCACAGCCAAGTTACAAAGACTACAAATAACAATCAAATTATCAAAAGTTGACTCGCCATCATCACAAACAGCACAAATGATCTTATCATCAGCCTGCCAAGAATGATAATCTTTAAGTTCAGTCTTTTCCGGAACCCTCAGAAGAATTTCTGAGTTTTTTCTAAAGTCTTCTTGAAAATCATGTTGCAAATTTCCAGCTTCAGTCAAGTGAAGTCCTGGTTTTTCAAGGAAATTCGAAAAATTTTGATGAATTTGGCTGAAATTGAAAAGAGATTCATTTGAATTTGAAACGGCAGAGAGTTTTAAACTGACTTCTTCAATTTTCTGCTGAATCCAGCAGGAAGTGTCGTCTTGTTGCACGGTTTTCATCTCGTCTTGTAAGAGTTCAGGTTTATTTCCATTGAAATAAGGAAAATACTGTTGGTTTATCCCGAACCAGAAGAGTTTTCCTTTAAGGTCTGGTTGATGTTTGCTTTCTTTCTCATCTTTTACTATTTTTTGTATTGAGTTGGATGAATTAAAATGGTTTGCCAGATGAAGCCGCTTTTTTAAGGTCTCGAGTTGTTTACACGAATGAGCAGGACAAACTGATTTCTCTTCTAGTTCTGGGAAATAGGAAGAAATGCAGAACCTGTGGAAGTCATTTTTGCAGTCAGGAATGGAACAGCTGTGCAAGAAAGACGGTTCTGAACAAACACAGCAGGTTTTTTCGTTTTCTTTCATTTTTTTACTATTTTGTTGTAGAGAATTTAAGGACTTGAGGCTCGGCATGTCTGATAAATTCAGGCATGGACTGTTGAGTGTTTCCAGGTCGTCTGTTGCGCTGTTTGCACAGTCTGAGGTTTTTGTACTTGAAGAGCTCTTTGAAACCGACATTTACTTATTTATAAGGAGTTAAGATTGAACGTCTAATTATTTGAATAAGTTTATAGAAGGATTATGGAAATTATGTAAAGGTCTGAATTTTTAGATTCGGGTTGATTTTCATTGGGTTTTGAGGAAATGAGTTGTTTTTCTAATGGGTATTCGTTGAGATTTGAAGATTTTAACGTTTTTTTGAATTTTTTATTGTTTCAGATCTTCTGGACTTAGGGGAAGGAGATAAGCATCTCGGAGTTGTCTTAAGGAGAATTAAAAAGGCTTCATAACGTCGAAATTTGAGTTTAAGGGCTTGTATTAAAGTTGTTCGACTTTTGATTTGAAGAAAAAACAACTGATTTGGTCTCAGCTTAAGTAAAAAACATTTTTTTATATACCTTTCAATAGAACTCTCTAGAAACATCTTTTCCATAATTCCTAAAAAAATTATTTTCATCTCTTTACAAACCTGAAAAGATCTGAAAAGTAAAAAAAACTCAAATCATCCCTTTCCTGAAATAATTTTTGAAAATATCCGATTTTAAACCTTTCAAACTTCTTTATAATTATAAATGGATTCGAGCCTTTCAACACCCGAAGAACTTCAAGCCTTTCTTCTGACCTACATGCAAGACCTTGACATTCTAGAGCTCTCCTCACCTTACCTTCCAAAAACGTACACTCAAATGCGTTCTGAGTTGTTTGCTTCATACCGAGGTTCAACATCGTCTTTCATTTCTGTTGTTGACTTAATTTTCTTTCCGAAATTCTTGAAAATTGTTTCAAATGCTTATCAAGTCTCGATTTTAAGAGACCCTTCCATGTTGGACCTCCCGGCTCATGATGAAAAAGGATCAGAAATAGTGAAAATTTTGACGGAGTGGAGTGTTCAGATTGAAGTTACCATGGACCTGGTACAGAGAGCTCAGCTTTATAAGGTCTATAAAACTACTGAGACTCAGGAGCAGGTCTTTCAGGACTTGAAGAAAGAATGGAAAAATACCGAAAACCATTCAAACGTTCTATACCGATACCTAGTGGACCACTTTTCAACCCTGACAGAAGAATTCCGTTCCCTTGTATCAGACAAGATCTGCAACTTAATGTTTCACACGCTAATCGAAAACAACGCATTAACAATATCAAAAGTCTTCTTTGCCTATTTTTCAGCAAGCATGCCCTATCCGATCGTAGCTCTGGTAGGTGCTAAATTCATTTGGACTTTTCTCGAAGTATTTTCATTAAAAATCGGTGCAAAACTAACAAA
Organism: Stentor roeselii; assembly: GCA_006503475.1. Classification (NCBI taxonomy): domain Eukaryota; phylum Ciliophora; class Heterotrichea; order Heterotrichida; family Stentoridae; genus Stentor; species Stentor roeselii. The sequence goes on along the minus strand of RSEH01000067.1, from coordinate 93,406 downwards.
GCCCTTAGAAAGACTAAACATTCAGTTAAAGTTATCAGAGCTTGAATCAGAGTTAAAAGGAATGACGAAAGAACTAACATCAAAAAACAACTCAATATCTCTTCTAATCAACGAAAGCATTTCAAACAAAAAATGCAAAAAACGTCTAAAAACAATGATAAACTCAACCCTTTGCCACAAGTTCTCAAACCACTCATCAGATATAACCACATTCATAACCGAATTCTCTACAATTCACGAAGAAGACGACTGGATGATAATCGACCGTCCTACCCTCTACCCAGACCTATTAGAGGATTGGGACCTGCTAGAATATTAGATATGTTTAGAAACTTCATACTTATCCCCATAAATCTCCAAAAACTTCTTCATTTCCATCTTCTGTTTAATAAGTTCAGGAGTGAGTTGATCATAAACATTATCAAACATCAATTCCCAATTCGGCAACTTCTCATTTTTCGCAATTTCCTTGCATTTGATAATTCCTTCACGAGTCTCCCTCTGCAGTTCAACAGGGTCAAAATCAAGCCACCCTGCTTTTTTCAAGAACTTTTCAAGTCTAACAATCGGATTATTGACTTTGGCGTAATACTCCAGTTCATCTTTATTCCGATACCTGCTCGCATCATCTGAAGTTGAGTGATGCCCGCGTCGATAAGTCATGAATTCCAAAAGGACAGGTCTTTTTTGCTCTAAGATAAAATTGCGCGCGTTTGAAGTGGCCAAGTGACAGGCGAAGACGTCGTTGCCGTCAACTCTTCCTGCATACATTCCATAAGCGACGCCTCTGACTGCCACGCCGTCTGAACCGAACTGGTCTTTGACGTTTGTGGAAATTGCGAACTGGTTGTTTCGGACTATGAATAAAGTCTGTGATTGAAGGGTTGAAGCGAAGTTCATCGCTGCGTGGGCGTCGCCCTCTGAAGATGCACCTTCACCGAAGTAAGATACGGAAATACTTGATTCTTTCTTTAGACGAAGACCGTAACCCAGACCGACGGACTGTGGAATCTGAGTCGCTAGAGGAGAACGAACTGTTTGAATATTATGATCTCGAGAACCGTAGTGAACTGGCATTTGTTTACCTTCGCCCAGGTCTTTGCAGTTGCTGAATAACTGGTGACTTGCTTGTTGGATTGAAAAACCTCTCCAGAAAAAGACACCGAGTTCACGGTATTGAGGGAATATCCAGTCTTCTGGCTTTAAAGCTGATGCTGAAGCTACCTGCAGACCCTCTTCTCCCGAGTTTTGCATATAAAACGAAATAACCCCCTGTCTTTGCAGGTCATAATAAAGAGTATCAAACTCCTGCACCTCGACCATCTTCTTATAGATCTTGTGAAGGAAGTCCTTTGTAAAGATCTCACTTGAAATACTCGCACCAGGCACTGGTTCCCCTTCTTCGTTTATCACTCTAAATGTTGGGATCTTCAGAGATGACGGGTCAGTCATCGCAAAGACTGGAGTATAAGTAGAGAATGGCTGGAAGAGCTTGAAAGATCTAAGCATTTATGTGGAGAATTCCATGATTAGCTAATATGGAAACCTACTCGACCTGTTATTGCTTTCTGACATTTCGGACACTCTGTAATGCCCAAACTGCATGACTGGCATAACACGATTTCGAGGCAAGGCTCGAAGTAACTGTCGCAAAGCTTACCGCATTTTTGGCATTTTAGGTCGGATGGGCCTTTTAGACGCTTTTTTGACTCTCTTAACTCCTTTTCACGTGATCTGGATGCTGATAGACATTTTAGACTGATCAGGGCGAAGAGGGCAGAGCCTAGAATTACTAGAAATGATTTTGCTAGGAGGTGGGTGTAGATCTGTCTCAGGCTAGGAGCAATAAACTCCGGGACTATAGTAAACCTATCTCCATCATTCTTAAGTTTTCCACACACAGTTACAAAAGATTTACTCTTAATCGCCTTTTCAGTGACTGTTTCACCGAGTTTAATCGTCATCCCCAGCAAAGGCACCAAAGGATTGAGAAGGATTCCGAGGACTCTGTAGATAACTGAGCGGGGGTTTGACAAGTCGGTTTTGTACTCTTCATAAATCACAGGAGCTTTAATCTTGGTATGATAGGCTGGAACCACTAAGACCGGCTTCGAATTCGACTGGAGGTTGAAGGTTGAGTATTGAAGACTCTTGTTGTGCATGTTTCGAGTTGAAAGTCCAAGAAAGTCGAATTTTGTCTTTACTCGGGAGTAAATTACTTCTTCTTTTTGGTCTGTTCGGTTCTAAGTTGGGATTACCATGAATGAATGGTTGCTGTTGTTGATTCCTGTTATTGAAACGAAACGATTGCTGTAGTTTTTTGATGACAGCGCTTCTGGACTCAGCTTCGGGCTAAATAATACTTGGCTAAGTGAGTAAAGCGTTGGGAAGCCAGATACTGATATCACAAAGCTAATAGACCCGAAAAGAATCGAGAATGTCTTGTAATGGTCTGATTCCATTTATATAATTCAACAGGATTTAAAAGAATGCATATGTAAACCCTTCTTATCATGATTTTATAATTTTAAAAATAATAACCAAACTCAAAGGTTTAAACAAAATTAGCTTAAATAAATAATGTTTAGATTCTGATGCTAAACAAAAATGAAACAAGTAAATTTCACTCTAAAAAATTTATATGAAAATTAATCAAATAAGCATTCTTATAATACCAACTCCTTAAAATCAAGAAAGATTTCCTAAAAGATTAACATAATCCCAACAATCCAACCCAAAATCCAAATTCAATAAAGTCTCAAATCAACCCTCTCCGAAAACAGTTAATTCAGCTTTCTTCATCCTGAAGGCAAATTTAAATTTCCTCATTAAATTAAACCCAACCTTTCTAGAAACAATTCAAATATTTTAATTACTTAAGCCTTCCAACTGAGGAGCCAAAGGAAGTTTTCCTGAGAATTCTTTGAATGAAATTTTAGGAAGATGGACTTTTAAAGGCTTCTGAGTCTTCGGCAGCTCGGTGGTTTGATAATCATTTGAAGAGAAGTACAAGAGCATGATTTTGATGAAGTGTTTAATGTCAGTGAAGTCTTTTCCAACAGGTCTTCTCAGTGTTTTATGAACCAATTTGTGGTTTGAGAGTTGACTGGCGTGGCGGTAGGCTAAACAACAGTTTGGATAGTTACATTTGTATGGCTTCGCACCGGTATGAGTGTTTTTATGCTGTAGAAGTCCTTGTCTGGATGAAAGGACCTTGAAGCACACCTGGCAAGTGAAATTGTTTCTGGAATTTAAGTTCATTTTTGTATTGTTAATCACGTCCATGAAAATTTTGCTTTAATGCATCGATCGAGACAATCAGAAATGGTTTTATTAGAAGTGGATGAGAAATAATCTTACTCTAATAAATTTTGAGAGATCGAAAATCACGAAAAAATAATTGAAATTTGGAGACTTTAGATAATTTTTCAGGTCTTTAACAATTAAGGCCTTTTCAGCTAAGGAAAAACCTGAAATTTATTTGCACTATTATAAATAATCAATTAATTTCTTCTCTTGTTTTATTCAGCAGTTCTCGCAACTGTGTGATATAAGCTCTTAAATAAGGGTTACTTCCAAACTTACTCTGCAAGCTCTGAGCATAATCACCAGCAAGAAACTCGACAAGTTTTAAAAACTGTTTTCCATATACACATCTCAGTCTTCCAGCCGAGCTCTTAAGAAACCCTAACAAAAAGGGCATATAAGCCCTATCAACATATTCTATTTTCAAGTTCAAAATATAAGCCAAGTACCTCCAAATATCCCCTTCATTAAAGTTAGAGTCTTTACTAGCGAAAAGACTTCCAATCAAGAACCCGAAAGCCCTGCACAAGTCAAGAGACCTTGAAAGTTTATCCTTTTCACTTTCATTGAGTTTTCCACTTGGACTCAAGTCTTTAATTTCACTTCTTTTTCTGATTTCTTCTAAGTTCTGCTCAGTGACCAGAGGATAAAACAAGTATTTTCTGCTTATCACTGCGATGAAGTAAATTTCGTGAATTTGACGGTAACTTTTCGCGATTGTTAGAATAAATTTTGTGTAGTTCAGAGAAAAACTTGCACCGATGTCTATAGAGTCGCATTGGTCTAGACCCCGGCTTACGACTGCGTCGCAGAGAACGTAAATTGCAGATTTTAAACTCTCTGGGTTCAGGGAACGGAGAATTTCGAGAAGGGCTTTGATTCGACCTGATAAATGGGTAGTGTCGTTCACGTCTGATGTGATTTGACTCACTATTCCTTTTATGTTTGTTGATGATTCTTTGTCTAGATGTTGCTTGCTTTCTTCGAGGCTTTTTTTGTAGAGCTCGACTTTCTTTTGGATGTCTTCTTGGTAGAGCTTCTCGCTTGGGTCTACTACTATTCTGGTCTTGGCTCCTGGGGTTTTTGGTTTTTCTTTTACTTCTTCTTTGTGGCTTTTTAGCTGTGCGTAGTATTTTATGATATTGTCCATCAAAGGATCAAACTTCTTCACAATCTCATCTAAAGAGTTATCAGGTATTGATTCCGACCTGATTTTTTCATTTAACTGAATAAACTCTTCTCTATGTTTCACCAGTCTCTGCATTTGTGAGTCATCCTTGACCTTCACAGCAGCTTTACCAAGAGTTCGACTGCGAGTCATAAACGGAACATGAACCGAAGTAGACTGTTTCAAGTAATTCGGAGACTGACTCTCAGGAATTTCAATACTAGAGTCAATCCTCGAAGACGAATATCGAATAATCGGCAATGAATCTTCATTTCTAGAGCTCAAAGATTGTATTCTCGACTTTAACTCCGTTAATTTAATCTCTTTCATCATTTCCTTACAATTTTCCTTCCTAGGGAAGACTTTTTTCTCTTCCTTATAGTTCCTATAGTAAAAAAACAATATCAAAGCAACAACAACAACGAAGTACTCAATAGGCTGGAATTTTTTCTCTTGTTTAAGATGAGAAAGCAGTACAAGACCAGGAGGAACTAAACAAACATGCCTTATTTCCAGCATTTATGGGGGAGAACAATGGTTAATTTTCTATTATTTTTTCCTCATCGGAGGCAAAATATCGTAAGCCCCTGGACCAGGCACCCAAGACTTGCTCTTCGCAGCGACTTCTGAGTACCGGCTGAATGACGACTTGCTGAACTGGGTGAACCTTTCCTTTGGAATCACCAGGTACTTGTTATAAGCACTGTCAATATTTTTATAAAACCCGACATCAGGAATGAACTTACTACGAAGGGCGGTCTGTTCAATAAGACTCGGTGCTTTCGATTTTGGAAAAAAAGCTGAGTAAATTTTAACTTTTTTCCCTTCTTTCATCATGTTTTTTTCGAGATCTACAAGGTACCCAGGGCCGACTATGTCTTTTTCTTGACGTTTTTTAACCTTCTGAGTGAAATAACGAAAAACAGGACTTTTACGTTCTCTTTTGCTATACTAAATAAAAAATACTGCTTTTTCCCTGTCAGCTTCAGTCGCGAAGTACTGACCAGGACTAGGAGATTCTTCACCGTGAAATTCAGTAGTGCTTAAAAAGTTGACAATTTCAGCTTTGTCCATTTTTCCCAAAGGACTTTTCCGGATCGGTTCCAATTTTCCCTTTTCCACTGAAAAGTAATTCCCAGGTCCCGGTGTTTTAGGACTGATTTTAATCGCTTCATCGATATAACTTTTTTTTTTATCTTTACCGAACTGGCCATTATTTGGTTTCCAGTACTTTTTTTGCAGTTGTTCAAAAGTAGGAGAGTATTTTCTTGAGTCAGGGTCTTTCATCCTTGAAGGAGAAAGTGAAAAAGTATCACTTCTCTTCGCTTTAGGAAATAAGTTTTCTTTAACGATAAGAAGTTGAGGTCTTTTCGAGATCTTATAACCTTCGATGCCCCAATCGCCACTATTGCCTTTATTAATTTCATAAATTTCCTGAATAGGGAGTAAAGGCGAGTTAACAGGTGACCTTGTCGGTGAGTATTCCGAGCACTCTGACATTTTTACTACAGAGCTTCATGTAAACAAGAAAATAAATGGTCAAAAGAGTCACCCTTCGCAAAAGAAATTCTTACCACACCAAGTCCAACAAAATCTGGCAGGTCAGGACTCCAGGAGGAAGACTCGTCGTGCATTACGCTGATAAGATCGCTTCAGGTCCTCAATGTCGAGAAAGCAAGACGAGACTTTCAGGGATTCCCCGACTTCGGCCTAGGAAATACGCGACTTTGGCCAGAACGTCTTTGACTGTTTCCAGGGCTTATGGAGGCGTTTTGAATCATTCTGTTGTTAAAGATAGGATTGTTCGGGCTTTTTTGACTGAAGAAATCAAGGTCATTAAGAAAAAGATGCAGCAGAAGAAGGCTAAGTAACTAGATAGTTATTATCAATCTAATTTGGTTAAAAGAGATGAAAGAGTTACTTCCAGTGATGGGTAAAGACTTGAGGGAATTGGACAGTTTATGCTGAATGAAAGGACTCCGAACTTACGGCTAAGCTTCTGCATGAATGGAAGGGAAATTAAAGGACCTTCGATTGGGATTATTGATGGAAGTGGCTCCTATGTGAAATGTACGAACCGGTTTTGAATCACCAGGCTGAAGTTTTCTAGTCGTCTTTGATTGTCGGTGATGATGACCAGTGCGCTTGAGTCGAGTTTCAGGACTTCCAGGTAGAAAATGTTGTCTTCTGTAGGGATTTCAACTTTTTCCATATAATTTTAATGAAAACTGAATCATTTCTTATTGAAAAATAAATCATTTCTTATTGAAACTAAATCAATTCTTATGCAAACTAAATCATTTCTTATTGAAACTAAATCATTTCTTAACTTTATTGAAAAAAATAAGTATTTTCAAGAGTTGAAGAAAGTAACAAGTTAACTAGTTTATATCATTCAAATCAATCCTCTTCACCCAATCAGCCAAAGCCAAGGTATCCTTCCATCGATCCTCGCTAGTCAAAGAGTTCAAAACAGTAATAATAAAAGGCCTTTCTAAACTTATCATCCTAGCACAAAGACAAGGTCCTGCTTTATTCGTAGTCCCAGTCTTAATCCCATCAAATCCACTTTCAAGCAACTTATTTGTATTATTCCAGACAACTTCCCTACTTTCAACATCACTTCTAAAAACTTCACAAAAATACTGACCAGTTCCAACAATTTGTCTAAAAGTTCTATTTTCCATTGCATAAGCAGCGAAAACAGCCACATCTTGAGCAGAGGAAATATTTGGCCGAATAGACATCCCATGAGGATTCTGAAAAAAAGTATTAGTAAGATTCAAAAAGCTGCACATATAGTTCATCACCTTCACAAAGCCCACCATTGGCAGGGACTCATGATAAAACTTTCCAAAGAAACAAGCCAAGGTCACTGCGCAGTCGTTTCCTGAAGGCAACATCAAACCGTATAATAAATCAATTATTCGGACTTCGTCGTTTTCTTGAAGGTTCGCCGAAGTACCACCGATTCTTGCTGCTTGTCTTGGAACTGGAATTTTTAGTGATAGAGGAATTCGCTCTTCTTCGGAGATTTCTAAGGAAACGATGCATGTCATTATTTTTGTGATACTCGCGATTTCTCGACGGGACTTGTCGTGCTTACCTGAGATGAAGGTTTTGGACTTGGGGTTGTAGATAGACCATGATTTTGATGTTACTGTTGGAGGAGTGTTTGGAGAATTTCTGATTGTTGTTTGCAATTTATTATAAAGGGATTAGGAATTTTTAGTTGAGGTTTAGAGATGAAGTATTTTAGAGGATTTTTAGAACTTTTAGGATTGACTCACATGCTTTTATTTCTGTATCGGTTTCTAACTCTAGGTCTTTTGAGGCAAACAGCCAACTTCCATTCAAGCTATTCCTAGTAGCAGTTCCATCAATAATGACCCACTTTTTATTGATGCTAAAAAAGATGCTAGCATGTTGTTTGGAAATAGTGGAATCCTCCACACATACCTGACACTTTTTATTCCTTCCAATGACAATACTCGACAAATAAAACTCTTTCGCCCTGAAATAAAAAATCTCACTGAAGTTATTCCCTCCAATGACCTTAAGCCTAAGCTTCGGGTAGCAGTCATCATGTGACTTAGGAATAACATTGACCAATACAAAAGTTTCTCCAAAGCTAAGCAAAAAGTCATCTTCAAGTACAACCTGATCTTTAATCCTAATAAAAGTTCCAAGGCCAACCATCAAGTCCCTTATAAAGAACTTGCTCAAGTCCAAATCGAAAAAAATCATAAAGTGCGGTCCTCTGTTTTTATCACTATAAGACGGGTTCGTTAGTTTCAACTTGTAGTCCACGACCACTGCACCTTCACTGTCTTTGAACTTACTTCCAAATAAAATCAGCCCGTCTTTTGACTGCCTTTTCGAGCCTTCCCACCCACTGGGTGTTAATTTTATAGTATCGACTAATCTTTGGTTCTTTATTGAAAGCTCGAGGATGGGACTTGACAGTTCTTGTAACTTTGCCACTCGTTGTTGTGAGCAAAGTTCAGAGAAATCAGTGATAATTGAAGCTTGTTTTAACTTTTGAAGAGAAATCGAGTTTTCTTTATGGATTATTTCAAGAGGAAGAAAAATGCTGTAGTCAGTTCTGAGGTTGGGTGTAGTTATTTGTGTTAAAGTTGAACTTGATGGCTTTTTATATATTACCCGAGAATTTCCCATATTATTGGATGTTAACGATTTACAGAGTTAAGCAGTTTAAGTAATAAGAAAAGATAAATCCTGCATTAATCATAAACTATGAAAGATTTAATACTTCTTTGCATTACCGGTCTTTCAGTCCTTACCCTGGCCCAAATCTTTTTTTATCTGTACTCAAGCACGTCATCTCCCAAGCAACCGAAGATTTACTTCTCATCTTCAGAGATCCTTTCAACTCGATCTTTCAACTCCTCTAACTTAAATGAAAAGACCTGCACACTTCAAGAGCCGAAGTACAAACAAGATGAACTTCGCAAGATCTTCGCTCCGAGGAAGTACTCGGCATGTAAGACTGCGACGCAGGACATCGTCGATTTCAGAGGTGTTGACTTTTACGTTCAATGCGAGTACGGCGAGCCGCTTTTCTTCGTCGATCCTGGAGAACCTCAGAGGTTTGGAGGAGAAGTCAAAGACCCCGTGTCTTGGTCGCCTTCTTCTCAACTTTTAGAGAAGTCTGAATATGTTTTCGTTAAGTGTGGAAGAAAAAGTGTCTATGCACATGCTTTTAATCGATTTAATAAAACTGTTGAAAACAGAGCGAATCGTATCAGGTGGGGGAAGGGAGGGGGAAAGAAGAATTTTAATGTTCTTTTATTGGTTTTTGACTCGCTTTCAAGGTTTGTTTCTTATAACTTTTTGAATGAGTTTACAGGTTTTATTAAGGAGGTAAAGAAAAGTAGTGAGATTTACTCGGTATATGAGTTTAAAAAGATTGCTATGGCTGAAGAGTATACTTTACCGAATATGGCGCAGATCTTGTATGGGATGACTTGGGATAGACTTAAGTCTGAGTTGTCGGGGGCTAGGAAGTTACCTGTTGAAGGAAGCTTTCCTGAACATGTGAAACTTCAGAGAGAGAAATCTATTTGGAATCATTATTCTGATATGGGCTACACAACCCTTTTTTTATACGACACAGTTTGGGACTTTTTATCTCGTTTTATCGGAAGAGAAATCCTTGCAGACCACGTCTTCGAAAACTTCTGGCGCCACGCCTACGATATCTACGGCTGGACAGATTTTTCAAGTAAACAACGTTGCATGGGAACCGAGAACTCCCACAACATATCATTCAAATACGTATCAGACTATTTCACCAACTACAAAAACAACAATAAATTCGCATACGTTCATCTAAGTCCAACTCATGAAAGTTCAGGAAATGTTCGAACATTAGACAGAGACCTAAAGATTTTCATATCAAATCTTCTACAGTTAATGAAAAAGCGAGATGAAGACCTCGCTCTTTACATCATCAGTGATCACGGGTGGAAGTTCCCAGACTTGATCCTAGACCCGAGGTACAAAGTAGAGACTCTTTCGCCTTTGACTTATTTGATCCTCAGCAAGGAAGTTGAGGCGAAAATGAATGCGAAGGACTTTTTAGATCATAACAAAGAACAACTTTTTACCAGGTTTGATATGAATCTTGGTCTTCGGTATCTGGCACATTATCCTTATGGCCTTCCTGATGTGAACTTTCAGAGTAACATGAAAAAATCTTACACCCAAGAAGATGTTTATAATATTTTCAATGAAAAAATTAGGACTAATCGAACTTGTGAAGATGTTGGCGTCGTTGGGCATCGATGTATTTGTGAATGGTTTAAGGATGTTGGAGTTGATGAACTTTATCAGGATAGATTACAGGAAAGGTTCAGTGAGTTGCTTTTTACTTACTTTGAAACAAGGAGATATCAGGATAATTGTGCGAAACTTGCTAGTGTTAATTTGATCAGGGTTCAGAAAATGAATGTCCAGCCTGAACGGAAAGGACTTATCACGTATTATAAGGTTATGTACAAAATTAATGGAATTGTGGAGGTTAAAGCTTTGTTTATGTACTGTCAGCCTGATTTTGTTAAGAAACCTTTTGTTTTGATTCATAGTGATCGGATGCCTTTTGTTACATATGATGGATCGTTTTCGAAGGTGACTGTTCAGTTGCAGGAAGTTATTTTAAGAGTTGGATGTGGGGATGAGTCGTGTTTGTGTAATGCTCATGTTTTGAAGTCTTAGGATGCAAAGTAGTTTTATAAAGGTACTTAACTTTTATTCTTTCTTCATCATTTCTTGATATGTATTAGAATTTGAAGACCTTAATAAAAGTCAAAAATAGGCCTAAGTAAATATTCCCTTTTGTCTATATAATAAGAATTTTAGAGATTTTATCATATGCTGTTTAAATATTCTTTCAAAATAATTTATACAATCTTAGAATAAATCATCTCTCTGAGTATCCAAGACCAATAATAATTATAATTTATTTAAGTTATTCCTTTAAAATCAACAAAAATAAAGGTAAATATCTATACAAAATTGTTGAAATTTTTAGTTCAACAAGAGATTAAGTTTCCTAATCAATTTCAGAGATGATATCAATAATTAGTAGATATTAAATAAAAACAATCAATATTTAAACTTATTTCTCTAATTAAGATTATTATTCAATAAACCCTAGAAAAAGTGAGATATCATGTTAAATTTCTAAATATTATGATTTTATCTCTCTATTATTAATATCCCGTTTAAGATAAGCTTTCGTTTGATCAATCTTAAGAGTCTATCATTAAGTATTTCTCAATAATATGGTTGAACATAAGGATTGCAATCAAATATAAAAATAAGGATTCTATATCTATATCCCTATAATTATAAAAATCTCTTTTAAGATAATTTCTCTTCAGTTGACTAATCCAAAGGCAAATATTAGACGATTAGATTTTTTTATTAACACTAAACTAATAAATCCAAAAATTTATTATAATCCATTCTAGTTCCTTATTCTAATTAATCCAAAAACGAATTCCAGTTATTTTCTCTAGTGAGCTAGGAAATAGCTTTTTATTAATTTCACGATAACAGAACTAGCAAATGTTTGGCCGTAATCATCAGGACCTTCGATGTTTAGCTATAAAATATTTCAGAATCATTTTATGCTATTAATAAAATCATTATTTAAACCATATAACTTTTGTTCATTTCTTCAAAATTATCATAATATTCTCAGTCTTTATATGCAGAAACTGAATCATTTACAATATTTTATCAAACAATAAAGAGATAAAACTGTTTCAATAATCATTTTAAAGAAAAGAATCTCAGCTGAAATAAGATTTTGTATTAGAATAAATCATTTGATATTCAAAAGATTTAATAAAAAAACTCCGAGACCGGGAATTGAACCCGGGTCTCCTGCGTGACAGGCAGGAATACTTACCACTATACTATCTCGGATATATTCTTCATCTTTTGGTAACTTTTAAATAGCAGATGTTATTATATTCTCAAAGTTTTCCACAGAGGTCGTAAGTTAAAAGGTTTAAGAGTTTTATTACAATAACTAATTACAAAAATAAAAAAATATTCCGCATCCGGGACTCGAACCCGGGTCTGTTGGGTGAGAGCCAACTATCCTAACCAGCTAGACTAATGCGGATAGTTAATCACTCTCAAAAATTTTTTAGTAGATATTAAATTGTGAATAACTTAAAAAAATCAAATTTCCAAGCAGATTTATGAATATTATAACAAACTCAGAGAAATAAAATGAAGTAATTCTTATTGATTATATTCTTTAGTCAATAATAAAATTTCATCATACTTAAAGAAGCCTTTAGCATCATATCTTGTATTTTAATCTATTTAATTATATATCCAAATGTCAAGCCTTCATAGAAATTTATATGTTTTATCTCAAAAGTACAAATATTGTTCAAAATAAACAAAATGCTAGAAACACATCAATTAAGAATATTCTAAAGTTAATAAGGCTTCACTTAGATCCTTTTAACTTCTTATAAATAATCAACCCTTAAAAGTTAAGGGATAATTAGTAGAGTCTACATCTGAAGGCTTTTTCAGAATCTTTTATTATTTTTTTAGACTTAATGCGGGATTCAAAATAAATCATTTAAGACAGCTATTTCACTTTTCTATAGTACTGTAATCATGAAAATCTTGACACTGGAAAAATATTTCGAGAGTTTAAATAAAATGTTTACGACTAATTCTAGGCTTAGTATCTCTGATTATAACTATCTTAAAAAAATGAATCTTATCTACAACTAATATGAGTGCAGATGACGAATTAAGTGACTAGATGATTATGAAACCTCCTCAAAATCCATCTTCCAACAAACCCTTTAATCCCAAGTTTAATCATCCAATAATTAAAAAAAACATCCCAAAAATCTCTAAAAAACCATCTTCACATCACTAAAATTCCCAAAAAAATCCTAATATCAAAACCTCACAAAATTACCTAAAAGATGATAAACTAATAAAAATGGTCGAAAGTCAATTCACACTAAGTCTAACTGAACTAAGTAAAAACGACAGAAATCACGACCCTAAAGCAAGTTCTCACCGACACCCAGAAGAAAATGATTCAACTCACCACCACCACCGTTGCAAATCGCAAGAAAAGTACAAATTCGAGCACAATAACTTCATCCATCCAAAAGTGATAAAAGCTTCCCACGACATTCCCCATCCTTCCTCAGAGCACCACGAGCACAAGTCTCACGAAGACCATTCAAGAACCGTGACCATAAAGAAGCGAATCGTTTCAGAGAACATCTTACTAGACAGCTTTCCTCCAAGTAGCTAGAATAATAATATAATGCAAAGTAAAGATAAAGTAAAGGCGCATCTTGACAAGAGTTCAATTAAAAGCGTTCTCCAACTGGCTCGAGCTAGTTTAAAAGAGCCTTCAAGGCCTTTCACGCCAGGAGAACAGCCGCGTTCGTTGTTTTCAAATGGAGAAGTGACTCGACCCCCGTCGTCGTACAACCTGAAATCATTTACTAAAGAACTCGAGCCTATCAAGCCTAAGCAACTTCCACTCGAAGCGCCTTTGTTAACTGGTAGGAAAAACGTTCATGATAATTCAAAGTCAGGACCTAGGAAACCAGTCAAAGTCGTTCACAACATGACTGAAAAAGTTGACAGAATAGTTTTTGATAGGAATTTAAGAGAAGTCCTTGATGAGGACTTCAAATCATCTGAAGTTAATCAAGGCACTTCTCTTGAAAAAAGTGAAAAAAGTGAAGAATTTGAAGAATTCGAAGAAGTCTGCTTGGCTTCAGATGTTTTGAAGAAAATCGACAGGATGAAGGACTTAAAAAATATCACAAGTGAAGATCTTGAAGAAATTTTACAAGAGTTCAGCGAAAGTCTTGCAGATCTTTCATTTGCACCGGCTTCTGTGACTGTCAAGCAGATGTTGAAAAGTCTTGCGATGACTCTAGAAGTATTTCAAGATGACCTTAGAAAAGTACTGAAAATCTGCAAATGTTTACTTGAAAATGTAACAACTCACGACCTGTTAATGCTTCGAAGTAAAAAAAAAGGCATCACAACCAACCCCCTTGCCTTAGGCGCGATGAAGTTTTTATACCAGTTCTCAAAAAACAGCGAAAACGACTTAATTTTTTTATCAGAAGATCTTTTAGAAACCTTTTACTCAGTTCTATTATCAGTGATGTCAGAAGACTCCTATCAAAACATCGACTTGCCCTACGAGTTTTTACTTTACATGCTGGGTACTTTAAAAAACATTTCAAACTGTTCTGAAGTCGCTGAGAACTGTTTCCATTTCTTCAAGGTTTTCACCTCTCTCCTTCCAAACCCTTACCTAGAAGAAACTCCAATTGCAAGTTCAAAACATTCAGAATTACTAGTCCAAGTCACAGGAATCTTAAAAAACTTAACAAATGACCAGTCCCTTGAAAGCCTTCTGGACTTTCAGATCCTTGAAAAACTCGCAGTCGTGATTTTTTTATACAAAGACAATGAAATCCAGCTCAACTCTTACAAAGCTCTTGCAAAGGTCTCTGCACAAGAAGTGGTTTCTGCAAGTCTTCGGCCTTTTTCTTCAGTTTTTATTGAAACCATTGAAAATACTTCAGATGTCTTGATTTTGACCCGTGCTCTTTATCTGCAGGCGAATATTTTATCAGCTTTTCCGACACTGGTGCAGGTTTCTTTTAATAACTTGTTTTATCATTGGGTGAAAACTGTTGGAAAAAATGATGATCTTAATGTTGACTTGCTTGTGAAAATTACGAGATTCGCGAATAATTTACTTTCTTTTAAGACTTATACGGTTACTGGGCAGTTCTTGGCAGAACTGCTGAAGAACTTGTTGGAGACTTTAGCTAGGTACTCGGCAGGTGACTTTGAAGAACTTGTGTTGAATTCGGTCTCGTGTATCTCGAATTTGGTTTATTTTGACCTGCCTGGAGCTTGTTTGTTGACTGAGCATGACAGGATCTGCACTTTATCTAAGGTCAGCAGCTTACTTGTCGACTCATTTAACGAAGAAATCACTGCGGAAGTGCTTAGAACTATCTCCAACCTCACCAGGCATGAAAGTGTTTGCAGGCAGGTCTCTAGTCTTCATTTGGTTGAAATATTTTTGCTGATGCTTGGTCATTCGAATTGGAATGTCGTTTATTTCACTCTTGGATGTCTTATTAATGTCAGTGCTAATGCGAAAGAAGTTCTTTATTGTGAAAGGGTCTTTGAGGTCTTGATTGATTTGGTTGCTGATGTGGAAAAGGTTGAGGTTGAATTCTGTCAACAGATTTTGATGGTCTTTTGTAATCTTTGTAGCACTGGTAAGGGAATTGTGCCTTGGACTAGTGTTGCTGGAGAGGAAAATGTTGTGAAATTGCATGAAGTTGTTAAAAGGTGCACTGCCCAAGAGTGCTTAAAACCTATATCCGAAGATCTACTCATATACATGCCAAAGCCGTGGGTATCATGTCCATTCCCAGGCTGTGGTCGTAAATTCGAGACCGACACCCAATTATCAGAACACAAGAAACGTCGACACGAATAGCATAAATAATCTAATAATTCTAATTATTCTTCAAAAACATCTTAAAATCATTGCTTTTTCTAATCTCAGCAATCATTTTAGGAGATATTTCAGACTTACAAGGGCAATAAACATTAATCCTGAGTCCCTTATCAATTTCATCCTTGATCCTTAGAAAGATGCAGTCTCTGCAGTGTTCAAATCCACAAAGTGTCTCTAAAAATCCAGAGTGCGGGTGCCTATCACAAACAAACTTCTTTTGTGAGTAAATATTTTGAATACCAGGAACATTTCGAAGATCTGGCATCTCTTTAAGTGCCCCTTTCAAGGCATCGTCCAGGTCTTTATCATAAAGTTTATTCAAAGCAAGTTTCTTTACCATGACAGTCACAAGGTTGAGCAACTTCGGAAAATTTGATGAAAAAATCGAGAGACTCATTCCTTTGCTATCTGAAGGTTTTACTTGGAAATTATAACAAAAGGCTTTGAAGTATTCGGAAGGGTTATTTGGAGAGAACTCAATTGAATCTTCACCACTTTTTAACAGAGGTGAGTATATCAATTTAGAATTTCCGTCGTTTTCGTAGTAGAATGACAATTGAATCCCTGGGATGTTGCTTGGATTTGAGATTAATAATGAACTGTCTGGCCAGATTAGATTTATGTAGATAGGAAATTTTATTGTCAAGTATTGAAGGAGTTTTGATGGGTCTGTTGCGAGAATGTTTACCAAGTCGTCTCCATTCCCTGCTGCAATATGATTCGCAAAATGATATCCTGAAATCAGGATATGATGTAAGTACATTGAATTCGAGATATACTGACTTACGTAATTTGGAGTCGTGGTGTAATCCTCCACACTAACCAAATAATCTAAAATCGCCTTAAAACATTCAATAGACTTGCGATGTTCTGTATCTAAACTACTCGATGATAAAACTTGACTAATAATTTCATTAGCAACTCTTTCTATTTCAATACTTAAATCTTTAATCGGCTTAGCCAAAGAATAAGCCTTAAGAATCAAATAACTAATCCCAAAGTAATTCGCCCAATCAGCAGGAGTCACAGAAATTTTTTGAAAAGTCTCAGACTGTCCAGGAATCCCGACGACAATAAATTGCAAGGAAGCCATAATTATAGAATATCCAAACCATTTCCATTCACCTTCCAGCAGAGCACATGATAAACCTCGTCAATAATCAATATGGAAAACATATTCGCGAAACCTCCAGCATCCCCTTCTCATCACTACGCTCTTTTACTACAAAAAAAAGACATCAATTCGCAAAACTTCAAAAACCAGTTTTCAAATACTCTTCCTACACCAATTCATCTGTACTCAGCAATGGGACTTTCAAAGGGCCACCGAAAAGCAGTGTCGAACCAGCGACAATCTCCTGACATTCAAATTCACGAAGCTTTCACTGAGCCGATCCGAAAGCCCTTAGACGACGCGGCGATCAGCGTATCTGAAGAAAATGACTGGCTCAGGTCACAGCTGGAGGTGGAAAGAAAGAACAATTTTAAATTACAAGTGAAAATCCAAGAACTTGAAGAAGAACTCAGAGCGGAAAAAGAGAAAAACTTGAAACTTTCGAAAGGTATTTAATATTTTAAGACTTAAGAAAAGCTACTTCTTTAAGTTATTTCCTTGCTTGAACTTGTCCCAATAGTTTCCAGTTGATGAAGGGTTTGAGCCTTGCCCTCTGATGCCTCCGACGATCCGATGTTTTCTAGGGTCGTATTCTTCCACCTCGCTTTTGCTGGTGATTTTTTCTTCGGTTTTCTTTCCGTTTAAAGTGTATCCGACGACGGTTTTCACGTCTCCGGATTTGCTGGATTCTTTGCCAAATGTGATTGAAGGCTCTTTTTTTAACACTGGCTCTTCGCGGTAGTCTTTAGGAGGCGCGAAGTCCACTTGCAGGTCGGTTTGAAGAGTCATGATTGCGTTGTCTGGCTTTGTTTCGACTATGTCGATCGCGTATCGCTTTTTGGCGAATTCTACAACGATGCTGTCGCCTTTTGTTAAGCATAAATAGTTTCTTAAGGCATTTTCTAAGACGGCTCTTGGGTTCGGCAGGTCGATGAAGGCAGTCTCGTGGGGCTGAATCTTTACGAAGGTGCCTTTTTGGAGCTTGGCGTATTCGATTGAGACTTGGTCACCTTCTGATAAACCCAGGTGGTTCATTAGCTTTTTAGGAATTACCCAGAATGGCAGCAAACACATGCCTTCTTCAGCAGTGAACTCGAGGACACCACAATGAGAACTGATATTTAATTGGGTGTTTGATATCTTGAAGAGCATGGGACTTTCTATGTGCATATTGAACAGTTGCCCTGCTGCTGAAGATGGAAGAATTACTGACTAGTACTTACTCATATTTCCTTTTTCCACTTCTTCCTTGTTGAAAAACGATGCTGGAAATGCCTGATACATTTCAAAGAACTGCATATGACGAGTACGACGTCCGAAATTAAAAAAATCCATTTATATGTGATCAGTTGAGATAAAATTAGAATTTAGAGAAGAATTTGCCCGACACCTAAACAACTCTTAAATGAATAATCAATTCAAATTTTCGTTAATGATCAATGACAGACTTTTTCTCCAACTCATGACTTTCGCATTGAAATAATTGAAAGGGTACAACTTGCAGAACCACTTATAATAAAAAAAATCATCATTTGGTCTTGTCACTTTCCAAGGAAAATACTTAAAAATTTCCTCCTTTTCTCGAACCTGGCAAATTTTCATCTTTGTTGCATCAACAAGACTTTCAATTCCTCTGCGATTTTTGTTGATATCGTCGAAAACGATTCCTCTTGTCACGTCAGGGATTAAAGCTCGATGAGATATTTTGGTAAAAATATTTTTAATGCTTCTTAATTTGAAACTAAGCCGAGAAGAAAAAAAGTGAAGTATGATGGAAATAGAAAAAAATAAGAAAACTGCTATTGTCACAACAAGCAAAAAAATTAGGATAAAAGCTTCTTGAAAATGGTCTTGAATACAAAAAACAGGTTCAATGATTTCGTTGATTTCTGCACATGCTAGTAAAAAATGAGTGGCTTTTTCATTGTCTTGAAAAGGATGGATTTCATATTTTATCAAAGTGTAAGAAACTCCTTTTCGAGTAAATTCAAATTTTTTTCCATCTTCGGAACCTAGGATATTATTCCAAAGTCCTTCGTTTATTCCAGTTAAATTTGAGTTATAAACGATAAGATTTGATGTTAATGTTAGGTTCCATGGCTTTGGAGCAGTCAGCATGACTCCTCCTATTGACACCAGGATCATAAATCCATTATTGAGAATTCTTATTGAGTAAACTTTTTGTTGTAAATTTGAAAGAGTAATATCGCAGGCGGTGACTCCGAAAAATCTTTTATTTTCGTCAAAGATTGCCTTTGAAACTGTCACTACTGCAGATGAGGTACTTATGTCGATGTATGGCTCGGTAATTATCACATGGCCTTCTTGATCTTTTGCTTTGTAATACCATTCTCGGACTAATGGGGTATATGTATATGAACCTATAAACCCGCCTGGGTAAAAGTGAATTATTTCATCTGTTTCGAATCCTGAATAAATAAATAAGTATTGGGGACGATGAATCAAAGGGTATATCTTATCCATACCTGCATGCTTGGTTTCTATTTCTGAACCTGCAGCGCTTAATGGTTGGTGACTAGACATAAAACTGCCAGTTTTTAAATCATAATCACTAGATTCATACTCAGTATGTTGAACAGGTCTACTAGACTCTATTATAGATGGCGAAGAACTAAATCCTAAAATCAAAGAATCAAGTCTTTCCAGATTTTCAACGAATTTGATAAAAGTTTTGAACTCTTCTTCAATGTATCGTTTTTGGCAAAAGGCCGTTTCTTGCATTTGTGACAAGACTTTAGACTGTAGTAATGAAGTGTATTCAGAGGCTATTTTATCTGACAGCCAAATTAATTGATATCGAGTAGAAAGGATCAGTCCGAGTGAGACCAAAATCGAAAAAAACACCTGAGTTAGTTTTAATTGACGACCGAATGGCCAGGAGCTATAACCGAGGTCTACCATTAGGTTGAGGAGGAATTGAGTTTATATGCATATTTACTAATAATTTCCTCAAGGCATTCTAAATATTTACTTCATAATGAATTAAAAGCCCATTCCCGGCCTTTTAACTGCTAAAACTCTAAAAATCATTGAAAATTCACCCTTTAATAAAAAAAAACCATCTAACACCCTAACACCCACTTTTCTCATAAAAATCACCATCATCCCCTAGTCCTTCCTTCCATATCTTTCACCAAGTCCAAAATAATCTCCACAAATAAATACCCCATTAATGATCTTCTGTTCCCCAGAATCCCCAGGCGCTTACTTCGAAGCCCGTTGCAAGAACCCTGAATGTCAGAACAAGAATCGAAAGTTTTACTACTTAATCGGAAGCGACAAAACTTTTGATTATTTCGAAGAGATGAAAAAAATGCAATGTTCAATCTGCACAGGGTTAAACGTGGGTGTTAACAACGTGGGTTTATTTCAATGCAAATGGAATTTTCAAGGAGAACTAGAAGACTCAGGTCCTTATCAAGAACCAATAAACTACTCGATTGGATATCAAATTTGTCAGAACCTCAAACAACGTCGGTGGAAATGGCTTCAATTTTCAGTTTTCCAGCTAAATTCTCAGGAAATTAGCGAGATTCAGAAAAAAGTGAATAATTCTTTGAATTTCGATGATGATATCAACAATCTTCAACTAAATTCTCAGAATTCAGCTAGATTCAATGAAAAAAATAAGCAAAACTTGAAGAAAGAGGCTGAAAGAAAGCGAGATATTATTTATTATTTGAAGAAAAACTTGAAGGATCAACAAAAAGTCATAAAAAAACTGTCGAAAAAAGTGAAAAATTTGAAGAATGAGGTTTAGAGGTTAGGTAATTAACTTGGATCACCCTCACCCAACAATTCCCAGTCACTGTCTTCGGATTCGACTTCTGCTTTCACTTGAACGTCGCTGGTGGAAGATGGTTCTTCGAAGTATTTTCCTGTTGATTGGCTTTTTATGAGGCTTGGAATGTCCAGAACCCCTCGTAAGTTGGAAAAATCGACCCCGCTGTGCTGTTGGAGAATTCTTAGGTCCTCGTATACGTAGATTAAAGCGTTTTCACATTCGTATGGATGAAGAACGTCGATTATCAGCTTGTTTCCTGAGAGGTCTTTTACTTGGAAATGAGAAAACTTGTATTTCAAGGGGAATGGAAGCTCGAAGTTTAAAATCTGGGATATTAGGTTTATGCAAAAGCAGATTTGGTATATAGAATAATTTAGAGCTTGATTATGCTCCTCTGACTGGTACTCAACTTTCATATCTATCTTTCTCTTACTCTTGAAAGAAATGATGAAATTTGGTTTATCAATCGAAACATGTCCGTCTTTATCTTGAATAATCTGGCTATGCCTCAAAAATTTTTCTAAAACCAGCATCTCAGAAATGCAATACTCAGGAAAGTAAATATTCCTTTCATAAATCTCGACTGCTTTTTCAATTAAAGTCCTTCGAGCCTTCTCCAGGTTCTGCAGAAGTGACTCAAGGTTTAAATTTGAAGTGCAAGCCAATGAAGTTTCAATAATTTCATGTTCTTTAGACTCAGCTTCTTGTTTTTTAACTTTATAAAGTTTTTTTAAGTCGGCAAGGACCTGATTTTCTGAATGATGTTTACGGTTTTCGAGATTCGCTCGCTGCTCGAGTAATTTTGATTGCAATTGAAGAGATTCGAGTTTTGATTGAGGAAGACGATTGAGAATTGATATAAGGGTCAGCCTTTTCATGTGGATTTCTCTTTGCAGGGTTTTTAGTCTTGAGGTTTTATCTTTTAAGGACTGGGAAATGCATTTTGAACAGGTTAGTGAATCGTGAAGGTTGCAGACGTAGCATGACATTTATAGGAATGTGATGGGAGGTTGGTTTAGAATGATTATTGATTGGGATTTCTGGAGTTTTTGTTATATGATTATTATTTGTATCTTTCATGCTTTGATAGTTTATAATTTAAAGATTGATGATTCATTTATATATTATTAGAAGATATTTAATTTCTTCATCAACTCAAAGATTTAATTTCTTTAAGATTAAATCATTTTGTAGACTATTAGAAGCTATTTTATTCCTTATCAAATTTAAGATTAGAAATCTTTAATTTATAGCTTTCAAATTCAAAGGTGATTACTTAAATAAACCTTTGCTTTGAACAAATACTTTTTTAAGTTTAAATAAGGCTATCAAAGATTCTACTCAAAACTACCAAATCTACAAGAACTCGAAAATTATCTGTATTGTATCTAAGTTCTCATTGAACATTTATCAGTCCTATGATAATCTTGAAGATAAAACATATCCTTGAAAATTCTTGAAAATATAATAAATGATCAATTAAGTCCTTATCTTTTACTGATTCAGTTTATTTCAACATTCGTTGATTTCTATCCGGTTTTCCACCCTATGATTGCTGAACAGTTATAAAATTTTAGAAATTTTTATGTGTATATTTCACAAAAGTAAATGATACTTCATCTAATGAAACTATCCAGGGCAACAGATTATTATTTTATCCATATTGGATACAGTGTAAAATCTTATATTTCAACTATCTATGAAAGCTTTTTAAAACCTTATGTAGCAGCAACACCTGGTTTAGAAGAAATAAGTAAAAAAATAAAACTGAACTAATTTAATGACTCATGAATTCATCAGTTCAGGATGTTTCTCACTCATTTTATACCAAATACTAAATTTACAATCGAAAAATGTATTGATATACTAGTTACAAGGCTTTTTACACCAACGTTACAAGAGAATATTTTCGGCATTCTAGATTCATAAAAGATTATCTTTCTACCTCACTCAAGATCTTGATTGAATTTTATTGTTAAGGTTGCTGTTAAATTTTATTTATTTACATTTAGATATAGTTAACTAATTCGTCATTTGATTCTAGTTATCCAGAGTTAAATGTTGTGAATTTTTTAAAAAATTGTTTCATGTTTAGTCTATTTGACATATTTAAAGAGATGAGACCTAAAAATAAATTCATATTCGGTCTCATACTAGATCAAAATTTTTCCAGTTATTAAAACAAATCAGTAATAAATAAACTGTCAACATTTTTAGTAACTTTGAGGGTTCTTGAAGCCAAGGGGGATAACTGAGGACTCCACAGCAGTTTGTTTCATTATACTATAAATATATCCTCTTCATCCATTTTTATTTACTGTAAGTCTAAACTTACCTAAAGATTCTAACATGAGAAGGCAAAACCTCCACTTGAATCTTCCCAGCAGGATAAAAATCTCCATCAATAGAAAAAATTCCATCTCGAGGACTAAGCGACCATTTCTTCCCTTTAAAGCATTCCAAGCCTTGCATTCCCAGATGTCTTCCATTATCCTGACTCAAAAGTACCTTAGCAAGTCGAAACCTGCTCGGATTTTTCATAATCATAAAATCACTAAACCCATCATTCCCACAAGCCTCAGGAGCAACAAACATCCCTTCGCCAACAAAAGGCAAATTACAAATCCAAAAATAAGTAAAAATCCCTTCATACTGAACCCCTTCACATTTAAACTCTCCAAAATACCTTCTCAAAGCTAAAAGTCTCCAAGCTCCATAAACATCATACCTCAAAATTCCACAACATCTAAAAAAATCGCTTTCAATATCAACATCCGCGATATATCCCCAAGAAAAACTAAGAAAACTAAAGACTTTTTTTCCATCTTCAAAAGAAATTTCACTGACATCTAAATCCTGAGTATTTCCCTTGATACAAAGAAAAGCGCAGTACTCAGCCTGAACATTTTCTCCATCGTTCAAGTACTGAGCAAGAGCATTACCAGAGCCTGCAGGAATGACGCCGACAGGCGTCTTATTAATTTTTCCATTTCCTGAGCAAAGTCCGTTGACCACTTCATGAACGAGTCCATCTCCACTGACACAGACGATTCCATCATATTCCGAAAGGCCAAGGCCTTTCGTGATTTCTGAAGCATGCCCGCGGTATCGAGTTTCAATGATTTTTAGACTACACCCGCCGAACATCTCACGGACTTGCCTCCATTTTCGCATTGAAAGGCCTCGGCCACTGTGAGGGTTCAAGAAGACCAGCAGGGACTTTCTTAGCTTGAACGAGGGAAGGTCTGGAAAAGAGAAATGTTGAAGCAAGTCAATCAGAACGTCGGTTTGAGGAGATTCTAATAAAAAGGTCTGGAAGGTTGGCTTTGTGTATGTCAATAAATGAAATGAGGACTCTGAAGATTTGGAACAGCCCAGAAGTGATGTTGAAAGAAACTTTAAGGTTTTTTCAGGGGTTTCAAGGAATACATTTAAGTCATCTAGACGTAGTTGGCAGTGATTGTTTTGAAAAATCACTGAAAATTCGATACTTTGCATTTATATTTATTATAGTCTTAAACCCACTCTTCCTCCGAACAATCGAGCTGCGTTTTCAACGATTTTGTCAACTTCTGCAGAGAAGCTAGAGGGAAAATTTAAATGATTTCTTAGAACAAGTAAAAAGTTGACTAAGTTCTTGATTTCTAACTTTAGCTCCATTGTTTTCTGCCCTGCGACCTCTTCTGCCATTGCAAGTTCTAGTTTCGTTTGTTTCAATGAAGTAAGAAGTTTATCAGCAGTGATTTTCGCTTTATCTCTCTGGTTTTTCACTTTGCCAAGTGAAACTTTAAGATAACTGATCTGTTCTTCCATTTTCTCAATTTTCGATAAATCAGGTTTTTCCACGATTTTTCGAAAACTATCAAAAACTGACCCATTTCCATCATTTTGCAATTTTTCGTATTTTTCTGTTTTGTCATTCATGCAGAGCATCAGATGTTCGTAAAACTTGTTCTTTACGATCATTTCTTTACAGAACTCGCATTGAAAAGTACTGGAAAACATGAAAATCGTTTCGTATTGTTTGAAAAGTTCAGAACTTGGACAGTTTTCTTTACTTTGAGAATTTGGAGAGTTTTCAATGGGTGCAAAGGTGTAAGACCTGCAATGTTTCGTTGAAGAGATTTCTTTAACACCTGGATCTTCATTTTTCAGGTTTTTATTTGCAAGTTCTTCGTAAAAGGCCAGAAGAGAGAAAAAACAGGTTTTTGCTTCAGAAGAGGTTAAATTGTTAGTCATCGATCTGAGGTCGTCGCAAGATTTCAGCACTTGGACTGACTTTTCACTGGAAATACTTGAAGCGAGTTTAGAAACTTCTTTTAAAGCACTTCCAGGAACCTCTGCAAGTCTTTGGTAAAGGTTTTCAATGACCTGATTCATATTTTTCAGTTTAGCCTGATGAAGATATTCAAGGTCTTCAATAATTCTTTCCTCTCTCCTAGCAGAGTCATTTTTTTCTTTATCTAAAAATTCCTGCAATTTTTTATTTTCTTCATTCAAAACTTGCACTTTTTCAGAATTTTTCTCAAAATAAACAATTTCCTGATCTTTTTGAATAAGAAGGTTTTCTAATGACTTGATCTCTAATTTCAAATTTTTCACTTGCATTGAAAGGTCTTGAATGGTTTTGCTAGTCGCTTCTTGAATCATCTCCATTTGTGACTTGAGAAGAGTTTCCATGTTGTTTGATTCTTCAAGTTTTTTCTGCAAGTCGTCAATTACCTGCTTGTCAGAAGCTGAATTTTGACTGTGAAAAACTGAAGAGTTAAGACTTTTGATCATCGCTTCGTACATGTTTTTTTGCTGGGCTTCTCGCGATTTGCAGTCTTCAAGTTGAAAGTTCAAGAATTCGATTTCTTGTTTTAGAAGACTCACTTCCATATTCCGTTATTATTATTCAAGCTACACGGCGCGTTTAAACTTCTTTCTTTTGGGGATCTGGGTGAAAGGTGCTTCTTGCTACAAGGTTCACGTCGAATACGCAACTTGAACTTGTTAAACTGTAACGCCATGGGTTGTCTTGTTTTCCTGTTTTAGGCTCTTTTTTGTTTTGGATTCTTTTTAGCTTTTTTTTTTCCAGGGTGTTGATTATTTTTAGGTAGACTTTGAAGGAATCGTTTTGGGTTGATTTTTTTATTCGTATTGGCTTTGTTGGTTGAGGAGTCTTTTGGTAGTGGTCTTCTATTGTTGATATTGAGGTTTTTGAAAATTTCTCGAGTTCTATAGGTAATACTTTTTGGTGCTTGGTAGAAGGACTGGGTACATCCGAGCTAGATTTTTGAGGATTTAACGACATCCTTCTAATTTTTTTCAGTTTTGTCTTCGGCCTTTCAGGTTCAACAACTTTTTCTCGTATCGGAAAATTAAACTGTGAGAAATGAAATTTTTCCATAGTTAATCAATCTGAGTCTTATAATTTATTAAGAATGAGGAATTCAGCCGAGCACTTACCTTTGATTTTAAATCGACAATCGCCAAGACAATCACCTGTAACTGTTAAAAAGCTTCGCAACCCTTTCGATTCTCTTAGAACCAAAGGCATAATCAAGCCTGTCTGCCATAAATCAAGGGTTGTCCTGAACGGAAAACCTCCTCGGCTTCCAAATATCAGCCCTTCGCCTAGGTTTTTAAGAGTTTCAAGTGAAAAAGAATTAATGACTAAAGCCAACTTTTTTCAAGGATTTAATCGAACTCCTAATAGAAAAAGCTCTGATTGTTATAAGTCGCCAGGTTTTAACAATATTTTTATGGACGAGCAAGAAATTACATTTGGAGTTGAGGAAATTATGTGAAGATTGAAGTAATGGTTTTGAGATACTTTCTAATATGGATTTAGTTTGAATTATCGATAGAGAATATAAAGTTTTAATGATTCAATTTGATTAAAATTGACCATATTTTAAATAAGGTGAAATTTAAAAATTCTCAAATTTTTTTCGAATGTAAAAACCTTTGAATATAAATAAAAAACCCATAAATTCTCCTCCTTAAAAAACAAAATCCCTTGATAAAACAATCAAAATTCCCAACAAATAAAAATCCTCCTTATTAACCTATAACCCAAACAAACCAAATCCAAATCCTAATCCAAATCCAAATCCTTAAATCCTTAAAATCCTCAACAATTCTTCCCTCACCAAATCTCCTTCCAATAAAAATGTTGTCGAGCAAACTAAATCAAGAGCTGATGACGAAGTCGAAAGAAGCCGACAATGAAAAGTCCTCCGCTTACGAAATCATCCAATCCCTCTTGTTCATGGTGGCTTACTCGACAGGTCTAGGCATATTAGGTTCAACTTACACTCTCGAAAAGTTCAAAATTGACAGTCTTCTTGCTGACTTCCTGATAATGTTTCTAGTGATCCTGACATACACAATGAGCCATCACATGATTGCCTATTGTTGCCGAGAAAGCAGCGAAAAGTTCAACTTCGCAGAGTACCTCGAAGACAATTTCGGAAAAGTCGCCGCATTGATCTACGACGTGTTGATGACAGTGCACAACCTGATCCTTCTTGCTTACATTCAGTTCTTCGTCGCTCATTTCATGGTAGAAGGTTCAGGAAATGAGGGCAAAGGAGACTCTGCTTATTACTTCCTGGCGATTGTCAATATTCCGCTGATTATCGTCTCTTTGTACAGTGAGTTCAAGAAAATTCGTTGGTTTTGCATTGTCTTGTTAGTGACTTGGCTTTACGTCTTCATCGGGCGGATTGTTGACGTTTCCAATGCTTGTTCAAGTGAAGACTACTGGAATGAATTCCCTGTTCAATCAAAAGTCGGCTTTGACACTTGGCTTATCAAGTTGATTGGTCTTCAGCTTTACTTTGCAAGTGCTTTCCAGTCAGTTCCTTTCATCTACAAAGAAGCGAAAAAAGAAGAAGTGATGAGTAAAGTGATTAACCTTGCCTCATTCTTCTCTCTTATCATCTACTTCACGGTTTACCTTTTTTACACAATGGACCCTGCCTCGAAGTCAGACTTTATCGACCCTCATCATTCAGAAGTGTCAGGAAACAGCACAGTAGAAGAAGTTCCAGGATCAAGCTGTAAAGACAACCTTTCCTATCAGCGAGTCTCAGACCTGGGAAGAGTCTTAGCAGGTGCCTGTGCAATTATCATCAACGTGATTCCTGCTCGTTTTTCACTTGCGCAGCTTTTATCAGGGAACGACGCTGAAACTTTAAAAAAAGCTTCAGGATCAGACAGAGTTTTATCTTCTTTACTATTAACAGGGTCTATCATTATGTCCTTGTTCATGTTCAACAAACCCTTCTGGCGGGTTACTGTCTGCCTTGGAGTGATTCTCAGTTCATTACTCGGAGTCCTTATCCCCGTGATCGCCCTGATGTTCTCCAAAGAGTACTCCAGGATCATCTGGCCGAACTGGAAACGACCAGAAAACCCTGAAAATAAAAACAAAAACGAAAATCATTTCGTGAAACTTACAGAAAACCTGCGAAAAGTCTTCATTTTCAGCTACCTCGGCTGGGCCTCGCTTTTCACGATCTTCGGAATCGTTTCAGGTTTTTTTATCATGACCGACTCGTAGTTAGTTAAAAATGTCTGAAGTTAAGTCGAGAAGTAGAGCAAATTCAGATGCTGACCATAAAGAAAACTCGTCAACAGCTGAAATGACAGGAGTTGCCGATTCAGTCGCTTCAAGTGCGCTTTACACGGGGTCGACAGTGAAAGATTCAACGACTGAGTTTAAACAAAACCCGAAATGCTCAGTTTGCAATAAAAAGTTCTCAATCACAGCAAGAAGGCATCACTGCAGGTTCTGTGGAGACTCTGTCTGTGACTTGCACAGCATGAAAAGAAGACCAAAACCTGGAGACCCTGAAAAACTTCGAATTTGCGACAATTGTGATAAAGAGTTCATCCGGGAAGAAGTCAGAAAAGAAGTCGAGGAAGAAGTTAATCGACTTGAAAAACAAGTTCTTCATGCGAAGGAAGTCAATGAAAAACTTTACAAAGAACATTATGAAAAAACTGCAAAAGTCAATCAACTTGAACTTGAACTGACCAAGGCTGAACGTGTTCAGAAACAAAAAGAACAAGCTTTGCAGGAAAAACTGACTGAAGAACAGAAAAAGGGAACTTTGGCTAGAATGCAAGTTGATGAACTTGGAAAGGCACTTGATAATTCTAGAAAAAGTGAAAAGGAAATGATTGAAAAATGCTCTGGAACGGAAAAACAACTTGAAAGTTTAAAGAATCAGACTGAAATGTTGAGGGAGAGAAGAACGGAATTGGAAGGGCAGATTGAACATTTGACTTCTAGGTTGAAGGGAAGTCTGCCTTTGGACCAGGTTCGGGAAATTATGTGTCAGAGGTGTAGGAATCGACTTAATCAGACTTATAAACCTCTTGTACAGGATGGGACTATTCCGGAAGAAGATGAGGATGATTAGATGGTGGATTTAATTGATTATTATTAATTTTTATGTCATATGAAATCTACCAAAATCACCCTACTCTTCTAAAACCCTAATATTTTCAATCAAATTTCTGACCTGTTCATAATCTTTCAATTTTCGAAAGATTTCCTTAGCCTTCAAGTAAAACTCAATTGCTTTTGGCCGATCCAGTAGTTTTTCATAGACATATCCAATGTTATAACAAGCGACAGCTGAATTAGCAGTGCCTCTCAATCCCTGATTTTCCAACAGTTTTAAATTTTCATGAGCATAAAAAAGAGCGAGTTGAAATTCATTCATAGCCAAATAAGTTGCCATCAATTCATGATAAAATTTTTCAGATCCAGCTTCAGCTTCTTTCCGAGCCGTTTTAATTTCATCGGACTTGAAAAGAAACTCAAGACTAGTCTCAAAGT
This sequence comes from Stentor roeselii, assembly GCA_006503475.1. Taxonomy (NCBI): domain Eukaryota; phylum Ciliophora; class Heterotrichea; order Heterotrichida; family Stentoridae; genus Stentor; species Stentor roeselii. The sequence goes on along the minus strand of RSEH01000067.1, from coordinate 64,088 downwards.
CCCTCATTTTCCTTCTAATGACCCCAATGGACCTGAAAATATTGATTTTCATTTGATTTTTCATTATTTTCACATTTTCAGTTAAATCTAAGGCTTTTTCATAAGATTCAATCGATTTCGTGAACCTGTTTTGAGAGCTGATAAAATCGCTATAGTCGAAATAGTCATCAAGAAGTCTTGAATGCCGATTTTTATCATCAGGGAAAGTTTTCAAGTAGCTGTTGAAGTACTTAGAGGCGTTTTCCGCATCTCCAACGATTTTATAAAACTTAAACCAAAGCATGTTGACCAAATGCTCTGAAGAGTTAGGATGATCACTTTTCACTAGATTATCACAGATCCCGATATAAGTCTTAGCAAGTCTCAAGTTGAACTTAAGGTAAAGACTTGAAATAATCGAGTAGGTATCAAAGTAAAACTCTTTCAAATTATTCATTTTGTAAACATTCAGCATCTTGAATCTCAACCTCACCGCTTCTTCGAAGTCCTCATTGAAAAAGCTATTTTTCGATAGCATTGAAAGAATATCAACAGCTCTGACACTATTTCCATACAACTTTTCATTTAAATCCTCTATTTTTCTCTTGATTCTCTCTATTCCCGCTTGATCCTCTACAAGTTCCCAAGCGTCTTTTAAGTACTCAAGGACAATATCCTGCTCTTCCACCTCACCAAGCATTCCAGCGCCAGTGATAACAGCTTGAATAGCTTCAGGTCCTTGATTCAAACTCGCATAAACATCAGCTAAACTAAGAAAAGTCAGTTTTAAAAAAGAAGGCCTTCGAGCTGATTTGTTATTCACTAAAAAATCAACACAAGAAAGCAGTTCTTCCAAAGCTGACTCAAGTTTATTCAAGCCTTTCAAACAAGAAACAGTAAAAAGCTTGACCTGCATGATGTTGATCTCAGAAGTGCTCAGCAAGGAAAGGTCTTCAGAAACACTTTGACAAAACTTCAAAGCTTCCGCGTAGTTCTTCTCAGAAAGCTTGCAAAATATCACTGTCAGTAAAAACTTGACTCTTGAAGCTGCCGGTTGAAAAGAAAGTAAACTCAGTGCTTTTTGAGTAAAAATCTCGGAATTAGTAAGATCTTCTTGCTTGAAGTAAAGATAACCCAAGTTCTGGTAAAGTGTAAAAAGCTTTTGGGTGCTAAAATATTGAGGCTCGTGAATTAAAGCTTCACTCGCAGATCTTAAATAATCATTGCTTAGTGTTCTGAACCCGTTGTTGAATAAGGCAAGACTCACCTCAGATCTCAGCAGGAACTCGTTGAAAGGAAGAGAAGGGTAAAGTTCTGATGAAAGTTTCAAAGACCTGGTGAAAAGAGCCAGGCTTCGACTCATGGACTTCCCATCAGAAAGTAAAGAAATCCCTTCTTGCATCATTTTTTCAATCTTGCGAACTGGTGAAACTCTTCGTCTTTTAATAGAGTTCAAAACAGCAAGAAAGTTAAAAAGATTTTTTTTTTCAGTCTTTTTAAGGAACATTATAACAATGAAAATCTAGAAAAATATCAGAATCTTATAAAATGGACTCATGGGAAGTCTTCGAAAGTGTATTTTCTGATACCATATACGAAACCTCCTCAGAAGTCCATTCACTTTGTTCAAGTGAGGACTATATCTGTGCAGGTCTTCGATCAGGAGTGATCTGGGTGCTAGACCTGTCGAATGACGAGACATTCGAGTTGAAGTCTCACACGAACACAGTGAACTCTTTATCAATAAGTTCAGAAAAGCTGATATCAGGAGGCCAGGACAGTTCAATTTTCATCTGGGACCTTCGGTCCCAGTCCAAAGTAGCCCAGATCCCTGCACATGAAGGAGTGGTGACAGGTTTCGACATCTCTTCACCCTTCCTCTTCAGCAGTTCCATCGATTTAACCATAAAAAAATTCAACTTCACCTCAGTCTGCAAAGTTTCTGAATTGAAACTCGAGTCAGTCGCCTGCTGCGTGAAAGTAAATAATGAACGACTTTACCTAGGCTGCGAAGAAGGATTCATAGAAGTTTTGAATTTAGACTTGGAAAAACTTGCTAGATTTGAAGGACATCTTGATGCCATCTGGTGCGTCGACTGCTTCTGTGACTTGATTGTCAGTTGTTCTTTCGACGGCACTGTCAGAGTCTGGGACTCTTCCAATGGGTCCAGTCAGGTGATTGGGGAACATGAAGGAGTTGTGAATAAAATCGGAATTTTCGACCCTTCAAATACAGGAATTCCTCTAATTGTCTCCGCTGGGTCTGATAAACTTGTAAAACTTTGGGCTTTAGATGGGTTGAAAGATTCTTGGAAATTTCATTCTGACTCTGTTTCGGCTGTTGTTGTTCTTGACATGTTTTTAGTCACTGCAGGATTTGATAAGAAAATAAGGATGTGGAGTCTTTTGAATCATTTAAAGGTAAAAAAATTGGAAAGTTTTAAAAAAGATGTTAAAGATTTTGCAGTTGGGAAGGATTTTTTTTGGATTTTCGATGGGGAGGTGATTTTTAAGGAAAAGGAAATTTTGATTGGGAAATCGTTTGGAGTTAATTGTTTTGATGTTGATTTGGGAGAAGAAGTTGTTGTTTTAGGAACTCAGGATGGAATTGAATGGCTAAAAATTGATGGACTTGATGTTGTTAGAAGGTTAAGGATTGATGAAAAGGTTTTAAATGTTGTTGCGAAAAATCAAATGGTTTTTGCTTCTGCTGCGCAGAAAGCCTTTTGGATCTCTGGTGAAGAGGTTCGAAAAATTGACTTTGGAGCTCATGCAGCGGATTTTAATCAGGATTTTGTTGTTTGTGTTCAGGAACAAATCAAGGTGCTTGATAAGGATTTGAGACTTTTGAGAAGTTTTGATGAAAGGCCGAGGACTGTGTTGATTTCGAGAAATGGAATGATTTTATATGCTGGGAATGATTCTGGGATTAAAATGTTTTTACTTAGTGACTTGCAGCCACTTTGTCAGATAAGTTTGTATCAGGAGATTACTAGAATTAAATTGCATCCAAATTCGTGTATTTTGGCAAGTTCTGGACAAAGTGTTTATTTACTTCCTGAGTATGACTTAGAGAAGCAGATGATGTTACCGTAATTTAATAGTAATCATGAAAAGTTGAGATCTATATTATTCCTCGATAAGCATCTTCTAAAAAATTAAAACTATAAATTTCATCATATTCATAAGTCTTCCATCACCGAAAATTATTTCAAATTAAAATTTCCTCATTCCATTTCACTCAACATATATAAAGAAAGTAATCCTCCTACACATAAACCATTTGAACTTTTGAAAATATAAACTTATAATAATAATGGAAAGTTTAGAATTATACGAATACGACGAAGCTACTCAAAAAACCAAAGAACTTGAGCAAATCCAAAAAGACCTCGAGTGCATCAACCAACTTTATAAAGATCTTGGCGAATTCGTCGTGAATCAAGAAGATGATCTAAAAGCTGTAGAAGTCAAACAAGAAGTCATCATAGCAGACACCAAAGAAACTGTGGAAACTCTAAAAAAAGCCTCAGTTCTTCATACTAAAAGCTGGACAAGAGCTCTACAGATCTCTTTAGGAGCTATTGGAAGTGCAGTCGGAATCGTAGCAGGCCCTGTGGGATCTGCTATCGGAGGCACTATCGGTTTAGTTTCAGGTAAAATTATCGGAAAAAAGGTAGAAAAAAGCCATAAATCAGATATAAACAACATGTAATAAACTTTCTAGATCCTATTAAAAATGTCTATCTTTCATCCTTATTAAATTTTTTCAATCTTTCCCTAAAACTTAAAAATATTTCATATCAACCTTAACACCTTTCAAAATCTTCTCTCTAAATTTTTTTTTCAATTCAAATAAACCGTTTCACTCCAATCCTCAAACATTCACATCGAAACCCTAAAAATCCCTTAATAATTAAACCTCTAATCCCAATAAATCCTATTCTCCCATCACCAATAAATGTCAGACGACGAAAGCCAGGTAGAATGTGAAGAGCTTCAAAAATGGTTTGGACAGATTTCAAAGCAGTCCTGGTACGAGTTAATCAAGACAAACCACGACGAGTTATCCATAAGCTACATCGACCTAATCTCTGAATTTGCCTCTCTGATGCAGTCGACATTGCGAAACCATTGCAAATTTCATCAAAGTTCTCTAGACTCAATCCTCTTAATGAAAGGACTGCGACAAAAGCTTCCCCAACTGATCGAGTCTCTTTTCTCATCAGTGAACCTCGAAGAACTCGCGAGTCAAGAAATAAAAGACGACGAAGAAGTCGCTTCTGATCTTTTCACTCGCGTTCTCGAAATCTTCCATCGAGACAACCGAACCGTTACCGACCTTTACAACGATTTAGACATCAACAAAGACGGAAAAATCAAATTCGAAGAACTAAGAGCCGAGTTCTTGAAATCCGACCCAAGCATCACAATTGAAGAGTCAAAAGCGGTCTTTGACTTGTTAGACGGGAACAAAGACGGCTTCATCTCTTTGCATGAACTCACGAAAAGAACGAAACTAATTGAAGATAAAGCTCAACTTGAAAGAAACGACCCTTTGGCCTGCATGGTCGTCAGCAAGCCTTTGGACCCTGGAAAAATTCATGGAAATCTCTCTGTCATGCTGTTGAAAGGGGAAAACTTGAAGCCAGGGACTCATTCAGCGAAGATAAAACTTCCAGGAATTCTTGAATATCTTACACCTGACGTCTTGGAAGCTAATCACTACTGGAACTTTAGAGCTGACTTCTTCTTGGAGAATAGAACTGAAGATGACTTGCCTTTACTTGTGGAAGTCGAGTTGCTTAACAAGAATAAAGTTGAGGGAATTGGAAGTTTTCAATGGAAAAAAACTATGAACATGCCGAATGAGTTTTCATTGAAAGTCAAGATTCCTATTAAGACTTCCACTGGGCAGGTCAGGGGATCTTTAAGCTTTCAGGCGATGTGGACTCCGATTCAGGTCAGGAAGTACACGGAAGAGGAAATTAAGAAGAGAAGGGCCTTGGAAATAGAAATTATTAAAAAAAGAAGGGAACAGGGAAGTCAGAGCTTGGTTAACCTCAATGATGATGATGATTTGTTTTCTTTGTCTGATGAAGACCTACTGGAACCTCAAGAAGATGAAATGATCAGAGAAGCTCTTGAGTTTTCTGAGAAAAATAATGAAAAACCCAAGGATAATGTACACTCTCGCCTTGAAGAAATAAAAAAAATTGAAAAAGAACTTGAGGATATCGAAAAGGAACAAACTGGACTTCCAGAAAATCATTCTTTGCATGATGTTAAGACTGCGAACAGAAAATCAATGAATGTTAAAAAATCTGTGCAAAAGGAAGAAGAGCTGCCTTCTGGCAGAAAGTCAACAAAAATCAGTTTACATCGAAGAGACACCAGCTATAGTTACATCATGAAAGTAGGAAAAGTGACAGTTGAAGAAGTCATCAAAAAGAACCTGAAACAGCCGAAAATAGCTCATCCAACCTTTAAAGTCACTTCAACCAACCGGAAAACAGTCGATCTAGGAAAAGTGACAGGGGAAAGCTCAAAGTTTGTTAAACATCATTCACTCGACAAGTCTTAAGTATATACACTTAATTATTAGCTCCTTGACTGCCGAAGTAGTTTAAAAGTGTCCTGAGGTAATTTTCATATTCTTCCGTTTTCACAAAGAGTCCAAAATCAATATAAATCAAAAACTCATGTTCCAAAGTATTCACCTCAATATTCGAAATCCCTCCAACTTTAGCATAATAAGAATTTTTGTAGTATTTATCTTCGTAAAACTTGACAGATATGATCAAAGCAGTTAAAAACAGTCTATGAATACAAAAGTTACTCAAAACAATTTCAGGTTTCAAGGCAGTCACTCTATCTAAATAAATCAAAGCAACAACATATGACTCTTGTGTACATTTCATGTATTGTTCTAGTCTCCTCAAATAGTTCCTGATGCTTATATTCGGAGCACGACTCGTGTGGAAGTTCGTCTTGATTGAAGAGTTGCTGACAGTGGTCGACACGTAAGTCTCCAGCACCTGGATCACTGCGTCTACCACGGACATAGTAAATTATTTAACCATTTAGATAAGGTTAAGTTTTAGGAGGACTTGGAAATCCACTGAAACTTGGGAATTTCAAGTGAAAGGCTTTTATTATGTTTTCTGGGGTCTGGGGTGAACAGTCTTCACATGGTAAAGGGTCTGGGTCTGTCAGAAGGTCAAGTCGCTGGTATCTTTGTTTTGTTCGGAATGTCAGGTAACACATTAAAATTATCATTATTAACATCAGCATCGATATTATCAATGAGGATATAAACATTGCACTTGTGTAGAATGAACCTGATTTACATTTTTGTTTTTCAGTCTTGTAGTGATGACTGTCTGAAAATATGCAGGATTTGTTAGCTATTGCGTGGATTGTCTTTAGGTCGTTTTCGCAGGTGCTTGACTTGTAGGTCACTTCAGACGAGTCGCATACTGGACAGGCGTGGATGGTCGGCCACACAAAATTGTATACGCATCCTGACCTGCTTAAAAAAATAGGCCAGCCTTCTAATTCTCTTTTATTACAGATAAAATCAATTTGAGCTCCAAAAGTAGAATTTTCCATACAAATATCTCCTGATCCATAGCTGACCCTAAATCCTGAAAAGCTAGACTCCAAAGATTTGATCCTAGATCCAAGGTTGACAACGACCTTGGAATAATCAAATTCACAACTTTTATTCTGACTAATCGCCAAGAATTCCTTACTAATCATTTCATCATTCTTGTCTAAGATGGCGAAAGCATACGAAAATCCCTGACTAATCGAAGCAAAACTGGGCAAATCAGGTTTACTCGGTTTTCCAACCGAAACATAAAAAAAGTCATCATGGGCCTGGACAGGTCCAAAAAAGCTTTGAAAGCAATAAAGTTCCATTTTTGATTCATCACAATACTCAGACTGCTGATCATTCACACCAACAAGTTTCTTCATCAAGAAAAGTTGTGAGTTCAACGTGAAATTAGAAGGAATAAAGCAGTAAGTGTGCCCAACATCAGAAACCGTCTGATTCAAGCAATTTTCACAAGATCCTCCTGAAACAGAAAAAGTGTTACCTTGACAAGGAACACATTCAGTTTTATTCAAGTTTGAAGTTAATCCTGCAGGACAAGGCCTGCAAAGATCAGCAGCTTCAGAAGAATAAAACCCTTCAGGACAAGGCGAGCATTCAACAGCGCCTCCATCTTGACTACCTTCAACTTTTAAAGTAAAAATCGAGCAACTTTCATGATTTTTACTAAAGACGTTGCAAGACCATTTGACATGATGATTGCCTGGATTTAAATCAATTTCGAAGTCTTTTTCTTGAGTTTTTTTTATAGTGATTCGAAGGTGGCCATCAACGAAGACTAACAACGAGTTCTGCCCTTCGACAGTGACACGAAAGAAGACTTTTCCTTTGCTTTGGACTATTTTCAAGTTCGTCTGGAGGTCGGCAGACCATCCTTCTTGCAAGAATTGAGAGGTGGTGATAAAAGACCCTCTAGGCTCCCATCCATACCCGCAGTCAAGCTGATTTCCACTTTTACACCCTGTCCAAAACCCCTTCGGAAGCGAGTCCCAAACAAGGTAAACTGATTTTTTCCCTGCAAAGGTCCCAGCACTGCAGGCTTTACAGACTGAAGAATCCAAGAAGTGTCCTGAAGGACAATATTGACATTTCTGGTCCAGATAAATCTGCCCTTCAGGACAAGAAGAACAGTCAATTTTTTCTGATTCCGGTAAAGAAACCTCTTCACTATCACACATTAAAGGAAAATTCCACTCGAAAATCTTGCTTTTAAAGCCGTCTTCACAGTCAGAAAAAGTGAAATGATAGTCTTTTTCTCCACATTTCAGTAGTTTTAAGCAACTTTCAACACCCACACTGCCCTCCAAGGAAGAAGTCCCAGCAGGGCAGACTTCACATTTATTTCCACTTAAATAGCTTCCGACTCCACAGGTCTTGCAGGTGTCAGAGCCAGGATCATTAGAGCCTACAGGACAAGCTTCACATTCAAGACTTGCGAGTTCCGTTCCACGTATTTGAATCTCTTTGATCTGTATTTCATTCACATGTTCCGTGACAAAACTACTGAAAATCATTTCAATTTCATGAGCTCCGGGTGTTAATTCAATAGAAATATCAAGCCAGTTCAACTTGTGAGTACTTAAATCAACATGTCTCAAAACATCATCAACGAAAATCATGAACTCGCCGGGGTCCTGTCCAATAAAGGTGTTAGTTTCTTTTCGGTAAGTCACTCGAAGTGACCCTTGTTTGACGATGACTGGATAAAAAATCATCGCTGTTTCGTACCAGTTGTTAAAAGAAGACCTGCCTGAAACAAGGTACTCGTCTTCACTTGAATGCCACCCTGTGCATTTTTTATCAAATTCCCACCCATGTGCCTCGAGGACCCAGCAGAAAGAAACAATTGGATGTCTTTGAATATTCCAGGAGTTAATCTGAATTCCTCCTCCGATGCTATAACTGCCTGCCTCACATTCAAAACATTTCTGAATTTTAAGTTTCGGGTCTACAGATAAGTATGACCCGGGAGGACAAGAAAAAGAACAGGCAAGTCCCTCAACTATTTGAGAAGAAGGAGCGTCGCAAGATGAGGAAGTGACCAGTGCTTTTCTTTCAAAGTTTAAACATTTTGAGAACTCAGTCTTGTGTTGGCAGGCGAGGACTCCATGCGTGAAAAGTAAAAGGAACATTTATTGATAACAATTATATAAAACTACTGTTTCGGTTTTTCCTGTTGAACCGAATCAGATTGAAAATCGTGTTTTTATAGATACGGTAAATCTCTCTCAGCACTAATCTCATCATTTCTCCGTCACCTGCAAAGAGCTGGTCTTCCAGGTACAGCACTTTACTTGAAAGACTTGGCTTCTGCCTCAAAACACTTAAAAATAAACGAAGATTACGCCTTGCCGCTGGAGTCCCTGCCTTACAAACACTAACATTTTCAATATCTCTGTACTCCAAACGACTTAAAATCAAGCAAAAAATGCTTCCATCTGCAAGTTGTTCAATTTTTTCACTTGTCAGGTCTAAACTAACTGGAAGTTTTACTCCGATTTTCCCCAGCCACTGGAAGTCTCCAAGATTTTGCTTGGGGAAGGAAAGTTCTTCAGGTGGAAGGTAAAATTCAAGGGCAGTTCGAGTGTTTTCGATTAATTTAAAGCGTTTTTTAGAAGATTCTTCTGGTTTTGATGGCTTTGAAAAACTCAGGGTGCTGGAATATGAACGCTCGGGTGTTAAGCTTGAACGAGTGCTTGGAACTATGAAAGGACCGTCCGTGTGATAAGACTTTCCACGTTTACGGGTCGCCAGCCCAGCGTGTGCTCTGTGAAGGTCTTCGAGAAGGAGTAATACGAATTTTTCGTCTCCTGAGAAAATCTTTTCGCTGTCTCGGATGTACTCTTGGGATATTCTTCGGTCGGATTGAAGGGTTGATAAACATTTTTCAATGTTTGAGAGGCAGACTTTAGATGTTTTTGGGTTGGCTAAAATTCCATGAACTTCCTTCCCAGTGACTTTCGTCACAATCTTCGCCAGCAACTCTCCAGTCTTCAAAGCATCCAAAACATCCTCAAAACACCTCAAATCATCTCTAGGAACAACTCTTTTAACCCAAGCCAAAACCGATTCCTTCAACATCAAAGTCTGTTCCTTGGGATACGGTTTCGACTCCACATCCCTTCTCCTAACAATCTGCGGAAAAAACATCATAACCGTATTCAACAAATTCCAAACCTCTTCACATTCAGTATAAAAATAAAGTTCTTTTTTTTTAACAGGAATGACTTCTTCAAAGCCATTCAAAGCGACTTCAATATTATTATAAACTTCTTCAGCATTTTCAGGAAATTCACAAAACTGTGCATTAACTTGTATCATCTGAAGAACAGAGCATAAAACAACTCCATTCCTCAAATTATCCCTCACATAATCCTGATGCGGCTTTAAAAGATGAGACAATCCCAGTTGTTCAAGCCAAGTCTTCACCTTAGAAACCAAGTCAGCTAAGACTTGTTGTTGGTCATCTTCATGAATCATTTTCGCAGTTTTTCGAAAGGACGAATTCACTTTTCTCGTAGATGAAAAAGATTTACGAGATTCAGAAAAGACTTTCAAGTCGTCTAAAAGTGTCCAGATAACAAGAGACTTTCCTAAAAAAATATCGTCTTCGTTCCACAAGAGACTTGACTTGAAATTTTTCAGTTTCCTTAAAAATCCGAAAGCTTTCCTGATATTAAGTTTTTTTTCTAAAGGATTTGAAGGATTTTTGAAGTAATTTATCGACCCTCCTGCACAGAGATTGATTATTTCACATAAAATCGACCCTGATGAGAACTTTTCAGGGATTAACTCAATTGGAAAGCTGATTCCTTTATTTTCAAGCCAGGAGGCGATTTCGAATTGTTTTTTTGTTGAAAGTCTTGTCGAGGTCTTAGTGAAAGACTGGTAAAGGACTGAGTTTTGCTCATTGGTATCGAATGAGAAGTCGCTGCTTTTGAAAGACCTGTTCATTTGAAATTAGAAATAATGGATTATTAAAAAAAATCACTTCGCCTTGAACACGCCTTTCAAGCTGACAAGTCTTGAAAGTCTCACCTTATGAAGCCCGTTTTCAAGGTCAGTTTTCTTCAAGGCCTGGAAGTAGTCCTTGTCGATGTCATTTTTCTCGAAACTTTCAAGAACCGGCGAAAGACTCAGCGGTTTGACTGTTTTTTTTCCTTTTTCCTGAAAATTCTCGAATTTTTCATTTATAGGAGAAATCGTGCAACTATTAATGTGAAGTACTTTCCGAAGAATCTTGGATTGTTTCCAGTCAAGTCCTTCATAGTTTAAAGAATCAGGCTCGGTTTTTAATGAATTCAAAGCAGTTGACCCGAAAGATCTTTTTCGGCTTTGAAGTATTTTTCGAGTGAGCTTTGATTTCATGATGTCTGGAGTAATGAAGTTCTTTTTGTTGGGGTCGGTGTTGTCGATGATTTTTATCAGGTTTAACAAGTCGACTTCTTCATTGTGATGCTTGCTTTGAAAGAAAAGTCTTTTCTTTCCTTCCATGTAAAAAGGATTGTCTGCGAACTTCGTACTGGACCCGAAAGAAATCGACTCGAGTTGTTGGTGAATGTTTTTTAAGGAACTTGCTACGATTGTTGAGTATTTTTTTTTTAGTTTCGCTTGGTTTACAAGGTTATTGAATTTCGAAAAAAATTTGATGGCTTTGTTTTTGACTTGAGGTGGTTTTGACTGAGAGATGCCTGAAAAGCTTTTTCTCATTATTATTATTTTAACCATTGGAATAATTTTGAATAGTTTGTTAAAATTTCACCTTCATGAAAATCCTTGAATTTCTAGTAATGAAGCTGAAAAGATTTAAAATGAAGAAAGTTTTAATGAGAAAGGACTAAAGTGTATTAAGATCTCTTGTTTTTAGGTTTAAAGATTAAATTTTTAATATTTAAGGATAATAATACATGGAACCTCTTGATATTGATGCCCGGAGGAATATCAAGACACAGACTGGCTTTTTAAGGAAAATGGTAAAAGTCTGCAAAAACGTCTGCATCGATTTCAACTCACAGGCAGATCTAAACATCACTGAAAAAAGCTGCATTGAAAGATGTGCAGTGAAATACCTGATGGTCGGCGAGTACGTCAGCAAGCATTACCACAAAGAAATGCAAAGTCAAGTAAAACAAGGGTAAAAATCCGTTTTCCATTCAACTTCACATTAGTCTTAACCTCTCATAATGAATAAGATATTCACACCAGTCGATTTTACCACAGCCAGTGTCGGAAAGCTAATAAAGTCTTCTAAAAAAAGACTTTCTTGGAAGTTCCTTCTCGAGTCACACCCTCACACGATTGATTTGTTTTTAAGCAGAGTGTCTGGAAAGCGAGTGGTCCTGCTTGATGGATACGTGATTTCTCGAAATGCGAAAGACCCGAATTTCTTCGGAGCTTATCCGGTGAAGATCAAAAAGTTCACAATAGTAGTTTTTGAATATGAAAACGGAAAATTTGACTTGAGACTTGGAGACTTTTCATTCAATGAGGAAATTAATAAGAAAAACTCGCCTCGTGTTGAAAATCTTGCTGATGATGAATTAGTTAATAGGAAGAGAAGGCATCAGACTAATAAAGAAAAGAATAGAGAAAAGTTAGTTATTGACTTCAAGGGAATACATGAAAAAAATGATCATTTGAAAGGAATTAATTCGCCGTTGTCTGCGGGTGTTCATCGGTATAACCCTTTTGATGATATTGTTGAAGGTGATGAGTATTCTCATAAGGTCATTGAAAGTAACTTTGTATCTCATTCACCCCGAGGCAGAACAAATCAAAATCATTGCAACTCAGCTGAAAAAAGCCCGATGTCAGGAGGGTCTCCTTCGAATTTAAATATTTTTGATGATTAGTTCAAGTATAGACGATCAAATAACCGATTTAACTAATATTTTCATAATTCTAATATTTAATGATTTTCCCTGTTGTCCGCATGCAAAGTCCAACTGGAGCGAGCTTGAGGTCAGCCTCCCCTCCTTCCCTTAAGCAAGAAATCAAGTCAGCAACTCGACTTTTTTCATCAAGTTTCTTGAATTCATCACAACTTCACAATTTTTCAAAGTTTACCAGGAAAAAATCGAAATTTCAAGTAACTCGAAGAAAAATCAGTCCTAAACCTTTAAAGATACTTCCAAAGCCGATTTCTTCAAAGGAAATAAAAAGAATATTAATGCCAAGAGAAGAAAGAAGAATGATGGACAGTCTTGTGCAAGATGAAAAAAAGTGCAGAGCTGAAATGTTCAAGATGTTGAATTTGACAGTAAATAATTATCTGAAATTAGGTAAAAAGAAATGATAAAGAATCGAAAATCGTTAATTGATAAGAAACAATAATGAATAATATCAAAAGTATTAAAATTATGAAATAACTCAATATTAACACGTTATCAAAGGTTCTCGTAATACCGATAAAGAGGATTATAAGAAAGATTATCTTTCGTATAAAGAAAAGGAGGAGTCTGGTGCCGATGACTGCAGACTTCAGCGACTTTATTCAAGTAAAACTCAGGATAATCATAAATCTTCGAAGGCTGTTTTTTCATCAACTCATCTTCCCAAGAGTTTCCCTCAATAATGATATTTTCCTCGATTTCATCGAAATTATCAGGTTGTTTAGAATAATTATGGGTGATTTTTCTCTCAAGGGCTTCAATTTTCTTCAATTTCGGACTTTTAAAAATCGCTCGAGGTCCAACATTAGCCCTAACCAAATATTCTCTTTTAAGTTGAGTGAGTTTCTTCAGTCTTTGATCACTTCTTTTAAACATGTTTTCCCTCATTTCTTTATTCACATGTTTGATAGGACTCGAGGAAAAGTACTTCGGGGACTGGTCAGGGAATAAGTTCAAGTCAATCATCTGCGAAACTACTGAAAACTTCGGAACTTCAGTAATTCCAGGTAAGATCAAATCAGCTGGTTTCATCAACCCAATAATTTTCCTCAGTTTTAAACTTCCAGAAATCGTTAAAGTATCTATATCCCTGAAGGTATGTCCAGGAAAGCACATACTAAAAACAGAACTTACATCAATACAAAGGTCAGTCCAAATATTTCTATTTAAAAACGAATTCGGTATCCGTGCATGCATCGTATTTCTAATGATTTGTTTCGATTGTGTGAAGATAAGTCTTCTCCGAGTTTTATCCAGATCATTAACACAAATTTCAATATTCACAAGTTTTCCACTATAAACAAACATCTGAATAACAACAAAAGGAGTGACCATCTCTAAACTTTCCCTTGAAGTCCTTGGAATAACCAACTGTCCCATATTGAAATCAAAAAGATATCCTTTACACCCTTCATCAAAAGAATACTCGACCCTTCCTTGCAAGGCACAGTTCTTGAGTCCTGTTTTATTAACAGTGTTCAAAATTTCACAATGTTGAACATGGTTCCGCATATATTACTAGAGTTATAATAACTTATATGGTGGAAAGTGCGGCAGAAAACTTCGAAGTCATCATCAAGGAAGGCTGGGTTGAAAAGCGCAGCAGATTTGTGAAAGAATGGAGAAGAAGATGGATGGTTCTCACTCCGAGATTCCTTTTCACCTTCAAGAGCCAGCAGGGATACAAGGATTCTCCCACTGAAAGGCTGAGGCTTCAGGAGTGCGGGACTGTTAAGTCCGCTGAAGAGGAACTGAAGAAGGAATATGCCTTTAGAATCGATACCAGAGATCGAACTTTTTACTTCTGCGCTATGGACCTCCCGGATAAGGAAGCTTGGATTGGAAGTATTGGAAGGGCTATGGTCAGACCTACTGTTATGAGAAGTCCAAGTGAGGAGGAGGCTCTTAATGGTTAACTAAGAATTATTTAATCAGAGTTGAGCGAATTGACTTGCTGAGAAATAGATTAATACCCTCTAGTTTTATTTCAACAACACTTTTTCTCCTTTTTGGTTTGTTGAGTCAAACTGATCATCTGTGGTTTAGGAGCTGGTTCACTTTCTTGCCGTTCTTTCCATTTTCCAACAAGAACCTTACAGAATTCCTTGAAAGCATTCTCAACATTCATTCCACTTTTCGCACTAGTCTCAATGAATCCACTCAATCCATTTTCCTTAACAAAAGCCTGCGCATCTTTGACAGCAACTTCAGCAGGTTCATTCTGTGATACCAAATCTGCCTGATTTCCAATAAGAAAGATGATCACATCTTCATTTCCGTTTTGCCTGATCTCAGACATCCAATAACTGCAGTTCTCAAAAGTATGACGAGCAGTCACATCATAAACCAGCAAGACTCCATCAGCTCTTCTATAAAAGCTCCTGGTAATACTTCTAAAACTTTCAGAGCCTGCAGTGTCCCAAATTTGCAATTTTATTAACTGATTGTCAACTTTCAAAGAACGTGTTCCAAACTCGACGCCAATAGTCACATCGTGGTTTTCATTGAATTTATCCTCACTAAACCTGAGAAGTAAACAAGATTTGCCGACGCCTGTATCTCCAACAATGATAATCCTGAAAAGCTGTTCTTCTTGGGTCGACATTTTTAATCTCCTGTGAAATCACTTCAGTTATTCAAGGTCCCATGTTCTTTATCCAACAAGAGCTGATAACTAAGAGATTTCTAAAAATGATTAAAACTTTTAAGTTATTGTTTCTGTAAAGGCAAGAAAAGTTTAAACTCAGGAGGAAGTTCTTCCTCTGAATAAAGACGATCACTGAAGTAAATTCTTCTAAGTCTACAGTTAGCATGAAGTTGAACCCTTAAAGTTTCAATATAGTTAGTCCCATAAGCTCTCCTTGTAAAGTCACTTAAGTTGAACTGAATCTGGTTCCATCCTTCATCCAGTCTCATGGGCATCGTGCAAATAAAAGGCTTGACTCGGGTGGTGCTTTGGTAATTAGAAGCTCTGAACCGCCTTCGAATATTTTTATCATCAAGGACCTGAACTTCGAAGGTGAAGTACTTTTTGAGGTTCTTGATGATCATCACTAGAAAAGGCAGTTTTATTCCTAGAGTCTGGTTCGGGTCTGCTGGGCAGGTAATGAAAGTGGTTGAAACATTCGTCCCCATTATTTCAAGCACTGAGGATTGAATGTCTGTGTCGGTGATTCGCTTGATGTGCCCGTTTCGGACGCTTTTGTCCCAGATCTGAAGCGGTTTCGCCCCGATGCTGTAGAGAATTGATAAGAATCCTGATTGAAATGTGTTCTTGAACATTTAGTAACTGTTATTATATTGAAGATAATTAAACATGCAACAATTTAATAGTGAGTATCTTGCACGAAAACTAGTGATTTTCAGGAATTTTCAACAAGGAAATCGCATTTCAGAGGATCAGAGGGCGAAAATCAATGAGAACTTCAAAATTAAGCAGATTAGTCCTCCGAAATTTGAAGTTCTTAAGTTTTCGAATGTTAAATCGTCGACTTCGCCTCCGCGCTTTAAGCAGTATTCAGACTTTACAAGTAGAACCCTTGCAGAGCAATCATCTCAGTCAAGCCAAAGCAAATCTTCTAATCTTCTTCCAATCTCTAAAAGTTTCTTAACAGAGACATCTGAAAAGAAAGCTCTTCAAAAAATCTCATCATCTCTGCTGAAGTCCTCTTTAATCAAATCAAAAATCGAGGCAAAGCTGATTCCAAGGCCATCATTTTTAAACCTGAAAAAAACACCTAATCCTTTAAAACAACTGAAAAAGTCAATTCCGACTCTTCCTTCAATAAAAAAGTCCCTTTTGCGGAAATCAAAGCGATTTCCAAAAGTCTTTAAAATCAAAGCAGCATTGATCCATTACAAGTACCTCAACCTTCACAAATATCCTCGATCGAAGCTTTACGAGTTTTTTCCAGGTGTTGCTTTTGGCCACCCTGGAAGTCGAGATTTTTTAAAGGCCTGCAAAGAAGGAAATTCGAGAGAAGTAGTTAAAATGTTAGAAGAAAATCCTTGGATCGCTCATTCTTTTGACCATTCAAGAGTCTCAGCTGTTCACTGGGCTGTGATTCGAGGCCACTTGAATGTTGTAGAACTTTTGGTAAGGGCGAAGGTCTGGATAAACGTTGGCGACTTTGTAAGACTTAAACAGGCAGGAAGGACTCCTATTTTTTTAGCTGTGAAATACAGCAACTTCGACATTTTTCAGTTTTTAATCAATTCCGGGGCTAATCCTTTGTTAAAGACTCGCGCAGGGACTGGCATCGGCAGAATTATTCAAGACGAGAAGACCAGAACAGCTTTTAACTTGTACAGAGCAAAAAAGTACTACAAAATCTGGCTGCTTAATGAAAAGACTTAAATATTTTAAAAAATTTCAGAAGTATTAAGAAATGTTGCTTTTTTTCTTTATTTCTTATGTTCAGGCGATTTGCAAGTCAAAAGTTTTCATGACTGACTGTGACAAACAACTAAAAAGGACTATCTGGGTGATGAATTCACCTGAATGTCCTGATGTTTCTAATAAAATTGAGGACTTTGACTGCAGATTTGAATGTCCAGCTGGCTCTTTTTTAGAGTTTTCATCTAAAGGTGATGTTCTCTGCAAGCCTTGCAAGGAAGGGACTTTTTCATTGGGAGGTGCAACGATTTTTGGCTCGAAGTCGATTCCTTGGGCAGATTCTTTGAAATCAGGACTTTACAGTGAGTGCTGGGTTAAAGTGAATGGAAGCGAGTATCATAATTACTTATGTGAAGGGTGGAAAGAAGAAAACTCTGTCCTTTCATCATCAAAGCCAAATGTTAATCATTCTTATACAGCGAGTCTTGTTTTAAGTGTGCAGATTGTAAAGCAAGGCTTTTTTCACATCAGGTATCGAAAAGACTCGTTTAAGATGAACGGCTTGACAGTCGGCACCTTTTCAGTCTTTATCAACAACATCAAGGTCTTTGAGGACAGTCATCTTCGCCTTTCTGAATGGCGGCTATTTAAACATCCTCTTACTATCGGCAAGGTGGAGGTATTGATAGAATATTCTGTGATTTCTGATGATTTTCATCAATACCCTAAAGCAGAGATCTCTTCAATTCAAGTCGTTGGTGACAAATTCGCTGACTTTCAATGTTTGCCCTGCCCTGCTGGCAGTTCTAAAGAAGGAGCCTTTTCCTGTGATATCTGTGATGAGAACCAATACGCAGAAGACGGGAATTGTCTTGAATGTCCTGAAGACACTTTTTCTATTCAAGGCTCTGTCGGGAAAGACTCTTGCAAACTAAGAAAGCCTTGTCAAGACCTAGACATGAAAAAAGTATTCAGTCCTTGTATTGACAATATCAGGAATTTGACCTTTGAACTGATAAAACCTGTCATGTGCGACTTTTCTGCTTTTCAACTTCCAGCTCAGCAGATAGTTCCTTGTGGAGAATGTGAAAAAGGGTCATTTCGAGTGAATGGAACTCAAGACTGCACAACATGTGAAAAAAATCAGTTTTTCAATGAAAGCTTTCAACAGTGCTCCAGGTGTCCTCCAGGGCATTACATTGAAACTTTCCTTAACTTCACTGAATGGAGTCCCTTGCCGGCGGGGTTCGTGAGTTATTGTTTGACTGTCTCAGGATGGGCCTGCAAGCCGGATTCAGCTTGGATCGCTCATCAGGGGTACTTGACGACACTTCTATCAGTGCAACAGGACGAAATCAAACATTTGTATAGAAAAATCAACATTATTAACCATAAGGGAAAACTCAATGTTGCGTACTTGATGAACTCGATTCATTCGAGGATTGATGTCTATGTTGATGGAGTAGTTGTGAAAGTACTTCAGAAGAAGGAAGAAGGCTTGAATCAGGATTTTGTTGAAGTTTTTGAAGGATTTCATGATGTCGAACTTGTGTTTTGGACACTCTCTGAACTTGAAGTTGAAGCTAGGATTTATTTTTTTGAAGTCTGGGGAAGTGATGAAGGGGCTCGCATTGGATGTGAAAAATGTGATCAGAGACATGCGGGAACTGATGGGGTTAAATGTTTAAAGTGTCGAGAAGGTTATGAAGCTGATGATAATAAGTCTAGATGTGTCCTTTGTCGGCCTGATTTTTATTCGAGTATACCTGGAGAATCTTGCAAACCTTGTCCAGAAGGATCATTCAGCAGTGAAAACAGGACCTTCTGTCTCGGAAGACCGATCATAAAACAATCCGACACTCACTACTACTTAGGAAACATTACCGGGGTGGGAAAAAACGAGCAATTATATTCAGGCGGTATATGCGATATGCCTTCATCTCAACTATACTGCCACCAGACCTTTTACGGTCCTTTACACTTAAAAACCAAAGACTTTTACCTATCAGTAATGAACCCTTCAATCCTATCTCTCAATTCAATTCCAAATCTTTTCAACCCTCGCATCGGCTACGCTTTCGGGGTCTTCCAAAAGCCCGAACTGACCCACAAGCGACTCACAAACGACGAGTCCTGCGAAGAAGACCGAGTAATAGTGAACCTAGGTTCAAAACTCGAATCAATTTCAAATGAAACAAACGGAATCCTTATAAAATACTCTGAAGGCGACACTTGTGACCACTTCGGAAATTTTTTTCAAACAACTTTAAGACTTGTCTGCGACAAGTCAACTGGAATCGGTTGGCCTAGTCTTGAGTCTTCTTCAAACTGTTCATTTCACTTTCTCTGGAAGTCAAAATACGGCTGCCCGATCTGCCCATATAAAAAACTTAAAACATTAGAAACCAGTTGCAGCAAAGGAATTAAAACTTTCAAGAAAGTTGAAGGAAAGGACTGCATCATTCCTTATTCCTTCGACATAGAATGGACTATTTCCTGCTCTGAACTAGCTGAGACTTTAAATTCAAAAGAAATGATCTTCGGATTTGTACTCCTCGGAGCATTAATTGTTTTAGGAGCGGTGAGCACTGTCTTTTTCTTTAAATACAAGCAAGGCTACGAGTTGTTATCTCAAGACACTGAAAGAACAGGAAAATAGCTTTAACCCTCCATTCTAAAAAGCCATTTTCTCCATTTGATTATAATCTTATGATTACAAAGGCACTTCCAAGTCTGACCATCCTCGACTTTTCAGACTCTTTTTTGAGAGAATTTTCGAAAAGGTCTCCAAGAGACCAGGACTTCCGAGTGAAGTACAAGACCGAAATTTGCAGGAACTGGGAACTCGGCTCTTGTGAATTCGGTGATTGTTGTGCATTCGCACATGGCGTGGAAGAACTTCGCGATAAGGTCAACATGGGTCTCAAGTACAAGACCAAGAACTGCAAACAATTCCATGAGCTCGGCTTTTGCATTTATGGCAACCGATGCCAGTTTAAGCATCGGGATACTGCTGATAATACTCCTAATGTTTCTCCGAAGAATGATGATAGTGCAAGGAAAAGGTTAAGGGTTTTTGAGAAACTTACGAGTGAAGCGGATTAATAGTTATAGGATTTTATTTAGATGGAGACCTGAACGGCATTTTTGTGGATTTAAATTATCGACTGGGTAGGAAGGGGGAGATGGAAGAGAAAAGGGTTTTTTTTTAGGTGGAAAGAGGTTGGATTTGGGAATTGAGGAATATGAAAGAGAAAAGGGTTTTTTTTAGGTGGAAAAGGCTGGATTTGGGAATTGAGGAATATGGAAGTTTAATTAAAAAAATAACAACCATTTGAAATCTTCAGGAGTTTTAATGGTTTGGGTGAAAAATGCATTTTTCTTTTAATGGTTGAAACATTATTTTGCATTTGATTGTAAAGGAGGTTGGGGCTTTGTGGACTTGGCTTTGCAGCTTCTAGCATTAGTAAAGGTGATTCTCTTGAGGGTTTCATGGAATTTAATTCATCAGGGGTTTTAAATCGGTTGTTCTTTAGGATATACTCGCAGTACTGCTCGTAGTTGAACAGGGTTACTTCTGCTTCTTTTTCTAACCTGGCTTTTTTCCCCTTGGCCAAGGCTTTAATGATGCTTTTCTCTAGGTCTAAATAGTCAAAGTTCACGAAAGGCGAGTCGATTTCCATCAGACAGTTCATATTATTCTAGATATTTCTTTAGAAACATGGCTGTAGGGCTTTATCTAAAATACTATCATATTATTCTAGATTACCTAATTTTAAAGTTCTTCGAAATTTTGAAGATTTTAAAGAATTTCTTTTTAGAAACTGGGATTTTAATGAGGAAACAATTGAGGACTTTAGGATTTTTTTCAGTTTTTCAAACTCGTCAGGTAGTCGAGAAAGAAGTTCTTATATTTAAATGAAAAATGACAAGCAGAGTGAAAACAGAAGAATCAAAGAGAAAATCAAATCGCTTAAAGAAGAGCTTACTCGACTTAATAATGAGATTATTGAACCAGTCTCTGAAGGATCTTTTAGGCCAACTTTTAGCTATTCCATGCATGTGAATTGCACACAGGACATGTTCAGGCCACCCCCTCAAAAAAAACCAAGCTGCCCAACATGCGAGGAGCTTTTATTCCACGGTTTTTCAACAGCATCCTGCAAAAATCACCAAAAATCAAAACCCTAAGAGAAACTAATAAGTCTAACGAGCGGATTTCTTTTTCCACTAGCAGAGACGATTCCATCATCTTCAAGTAGTTTAAGAGCTTCATAAAACTCTTGCTCAGTGACAAGAGTTCCAAGAGTTTCCGCCTTTTTCTTACTTTCTTCATAAAGTGTTCGTCCCCTGATGCCTCTGCGAGCATTTTCCTTGAGTTCTCCAAGAACTTGTTTAACGAATCCAGCAGTTTCTTGAACTTTAATTCTAGAAGTTGCAGTAATTCCAGTCTGCAGTAAGTCCATATCGATTTGTCCAGTTTTCGGATCAGTTGCAGCCTGTTGAGTTGCGACTTTCATGAGTCTAATCGCTTCATCAACGTCACTTTTTTCTACTCTTTCAGAAAGTCTCATCTTTGCAAGTGACTCTGAAAGTCGAATGATGCTTTCTAATTGACGAGGTGTTGCAGTGATTGTTTTACTTGAATTTCCTACTCTTCTCATCTCGACATAAGCTTTAGTAAGAGTCGCACTTGCCTCATCAGTGAGAACTGGTTTGAAGTTTTTACGAGCGAAAGAAATGTAACTTGCAAGTAGTTCTCGAGGAATCACGTCTTTATCAATGACTTCTACACGAGTATCTCCATAAAGCCCGAGTATATGCGCGGCGAGTCTTTTATCATTAAGTTCACTTGTTTTATCCAGCATGAGGTAAATAAGGTCGAAACGTGAAAGTAAAGTAGGAGGAAGTTCGATGTTTTCAACAACTGACATCTTCGGGTTGTACCTGCTTTGCTTCGGGTTTGAAGCTGCTAAAATCGCAGTCCTCGCATTTAGCTGGCAGATGATTCCGGCCTTTGCAACTGAAATAGTCTGCTGTTCCATCGCCTCGTGAAGCATGGCTCGGGTGCTGTCGTCCATCTTGTCAAACTCGTCAATACAGCAGATTCCACGATCACTCAACACGAGTGCTCCACTTTCTAAGATAATCTCTTTTGACTCCGGGTCTCTTTTCACGTAAACTGTAAGTCCAACTGCTGAGCTTCCTTTTCCTGAAGTGTAAATTCCTCGACTTGATAACTTATGAACGAACTGTAATAATTGTGACTTTGCAGTGGAAGGGTCTCCAACAAGTAAAATATTAACTTCACCTCTAAACCTTCCTCTTCCACTTTCAACGAAATTTTTGTTAACACCTCCGAAAAGTTGACAAAGAAGACCTTTTTTTATATCGTCTTGTTCCCAGATACTCGGTGCAAAGCTCTTTACTAGTTGTTTGTAAAGGTCAGGACTTTTCGAGATTTCAAAGATTTTCTGCTGGGTCTCATCAGTGAGGTCTAAAATTTCTTCTTCTTGGTTCACGCTTTGCTTTTGGATTTTTTCATAGCAGACGACGTCGACATAAGTGGAGTAAATGCTTTTAAGAGTTCTTCGATTTCTAGAGACTCGCATTGGACATGCCCTGAAGATCCCTGTGACTTCAATTCGGTCACCAGGGCGGACTTGGTCGACGAGGTCATCGTAGCAACAGATGAGGACTGTGTGAGGAACTTCGCCTTCTGGAATGTTTTCTGGAGTTTCTTGAAGTTTTATGTGTTGCTTGTCGGAGAAGAGAGAATAGTTGTGCATTAGTTCGAAACTGTACTTTCCCAAACATCTTTCACATGAGTTAGGCTCTTCAACCTTACCACGCTCTAAGGTTACCTTTTCTAGAAACCCGCATTGAGCGCAACGGAATGAAGCGATTCGCATGTCGGGGACTATGTCGGAACAACGGATTACTATTCCTTTTATGGCTACTAGCATGTCCATCTTTTCAGGCCCCAGCTCTCTCATGCTCGTTATGTGTCGAAGCTTGTTGGTTCGTACTTGGATCTTTACCTCGTCGTTTAAAGCGTTTTCGCCGTTCATTTGCTTGAACAACTCGTTCGCGGCAAGGTCAAAGAGAGGGATGATATCGGAGGGATAGTTGACAAGTTGTTGATACAAACTCTTCTCAAACTGATAAATGTGGTCACAGTCCACGGTCAGTACATAGATCTCAGATTGTTTAATTTCGTTTAAAAGCTGGACATATGGAGTTGAGACTGTCATCGAGTCCTCAACTGTGAAGTTCAACAAAAAGTACTTGAATCTAGCTTGAACCTCTTCCATGTTAATGTCAGTTCCCCAGAGGACTGATCGAGGACCTGCTTCTTCTTGAAAGACGTTTAAAGATTGAGGGTCGTGAACTTCGGCTCCTGACATATTTATGGAAGACTTAAGAGTGAGAATAAAGAGACTTAAAGAAGGATTGGTTGAATGAGGAAGAAAAGAAGGTTTTATTTTGTTTAGATGATGGAGTTAGGAGATTGAGATGATTTTTTAGAGGTGGTGAAATTTTAGTTATTATTTTTAGAATAGATGGAAGTTCTTGAAGGTATTTTCTTGGGAATTTTATTTTTTGATATTTAAAGGTGGATTTTTTTATGTATTGTAGAAGATTATTAAGATTTATTATAAACTAAATGCATAAAATTCATAGGGACTCGAGAAAATGGATTCAATTTTTTTTATGTTTCAAGGGATAATAATGAAGGCCGAGGGAAAAATTTGAAAATAGATGAAAAATATAGTATATCTATAATTTAATATAGAATAGTGAAAGGGACTTTTTCTTGATCATGAGTTTAACTGAAGCAGAATCTTTATTCTTAAATTTCAACCTTTGTTATATTCGAGAATCGCAATTAGAATTTTATCTAAAATATATATCTAATCTTTAAGCATTAATTATTTTATAAAAGTAAATCCAGGAAAGTTCCAGATAATATAATGATTGCTGGCCATCAAAGGATAGTATGCTTCTTGGTTAAATGATTTGTAATTTTCGTTGAAGAGTTCGTAAACTGAGTCAAATCAGATAATAAAAATTTAGCACCCTCTGAATATAAAACAACATAATTCCAAAAGTGCAAATTCGAGGTAAGCTGCTCCTTCATTATCCTTTTTATTATCATCTTGGTTGAACTTTATTTCTTTTTTTTTTCTTCTCATTCATTTGGCTAATCCTCCTTCATTTTTTAGGTTTTCTTTCATTGAGTTTTCTGAATTTTCTTCTAATTTTGAGTCAACTTCTCGCTGATTAATTATTTTATCTATTCTAGTTTAATCTCATCTGGCTTTTCTTCATTTTAATATTTTATTTGCTTATTTACTTGATTATTCTTCGAATTTTTTTATATCTTCTTTTTTCTTGATAACTTCATCATTTCCTTCTTTATGTTTAACTGGTTTTCTTAATGTTTAACATTTTATTTCTTTATCTTTCTAGATTGTTTTTCAATGTTTTTGTTTCCTTGTTTTTGATTACTTTCTTCTTCAATTTTAATAGCATCTTCTTTGATTTTAACTATTTATTATGCTCTTTCATCTTTTTTTTATTCCTGTCATATCTT
The DNA here is from genome assembly GCA_006503475.1 of Stentor roeselii. Taxonomy (NCBI): domain Eukaryota; phylum Ciliophora; class Heterotrichea; order Heterotrichida; family Stentoridae; genus Stentor; species Stentor roeselii. The sequence goes on along the minus strand of RSEH01000067.1, from coordinate 39,666 downwards.
TGATTGGCTGTCTTTCTTCAATTTTCTCATCTATCGAATGATTTTATTTTCTTTCTTACATTTATCAGTTCAATTTCATTTATGAGTTTTTGTATGTTTCTAGATGAAAGTCTTTTTCAGAGGATTCATATCTTTTACACATAGGAACTTATTTAATATTTTATTTGTATTCAAATCCTAAATGAGATCCAAATATGGAAGTAAAACCATGGTTATAAGAACAGATTGTTTAAGAATATCAGTTATTTAAGTTCCAAAAACTTGTCCAATGCTTGAACAGATAAAAAAGATAGACACTAAAAAGATAATCCAATGAAATAATTTTTCATATTGTACAAAATCACATATTCAAATTTCATATATTCTAATGATTATTCATTCTTTACCCATCACTTATATCATTACTTTTCTATATTACGTCTGCAACTTCACGAAATGCTAGGCTACTCAAAATGCATTTCCAGTGCTTCAAAGATAAATTTTATGATTAAACCCCGCAAAGGTAATCATTGATCAAAGGCTGACCCTTATATAGATTATGAATAAACTACTAAGTCATAACTCAAGTCTCTTTGATTGCAACAAATTAACAAGCCACTAAAGAATCTCGAAAAACATAAAAATAATTCAGAAAATCAGGTCCTTGTTAAGTCAAAACACTCTATAAACATAAAAATTAAAAAGATCAGTCCAAAAAACAAGAAATAATTGAAACTTCACTACCTTAAGCTTCAAATTTAAACTTGAAGTCACTTCTACAGAATCTAAGAAGAATATTAATTAAAAAGTAGTTCAAATCTATGAAGAAATATTTAATTTCTTGAGTTTTGCTTTGTTAGATTCTGGTTTAACAAAAATTCATAAGATATAGCCAGATTATTCAAGATTAGCATGTGTCGATTAAAGAAAGTCTCAGTGTATATATCTTAACTCAGATAACTAATTCAATTCAATATGATATTCAAAGTACATAAATCAATCTATAAATGGCAAAATATTCCGTAAAGCTTATTTACTCTATCCTCTTAGTAAAGCTGATACTTTCTGCAAACGAATACCAGCTAATTGGAGAATTCGAAATTGAAGACATTTCTAAAACAGTAAAACTTTATGCCTCTTTAGCTGATTCTGAAGAAATCTTGAAAAGTCTACATACAGAAGAAAAATATATAAGATTCAATCAAGTTGAAACCTTTGAAACTTGCCCAGAATTTTCATTATTTTCAACTAATTCTTCATCAGTCAACACAGTTTCTTTATTTTTATTAGATTTCGCATCTGAGCCAAAACTTTACATGTGCCGTCTTGAGAATGGATTAAAATTATTCCGAAACTCAACCAATATGGACCCATCTTCTATCCAAAACGTGTTTGATACAATTGAAAACTTTGCAGGGAGCCTTATTCAAGAAGAGTCTTTGACTATACAGGTCTTTATCTTGCAAGTCAACCAATTTATTAATAACTTAAAAATAAAGCCAGAAATCTGCGATTCTGGCTGCCTTGAATGTCCTGAAAACCCACACCTCTCAAATTCCTGCAAAACATGCCGATTAGGTTTTTTCCAAATCTCTGAAAAATGCGAAAAATGTGACAAAACCTGCAAATTCTGTAATTCTTCATCTTTCTGCGAAATAAACCGAAAAAATTCCATTTCCAAATCAAACCCCTTTCGAACTTTGCAATCCTGTTCGAACTGCAAGTCTTGTTCCGAAGATTTTTGCCAGGAATGTAATTCCGGTTATTTCTTGAAAGACTCAAAATGCGAAAAATGTGAAAATTCATGTTCTGAGTGTTTTTCGAACTGTCAATCATGTAACGAAAATGATTGTTTTCAATGCAAGACTGAGTATTTTTTAAGCGAAGGCCTTTGCATGTCATGTGATTTGAATTGCAGTTCATGTTTCGGGGACTGTCTTTCATGCAATTCGTCAACTTGTCTTATATGTGAAGAAACTCACACACTTCACGAAGGGTCTTGTTTTATTTGTTCTGAGGAGTGCGGGGAATGCTTTGATCACTGTTTGAACTGCACTGACTTCGAATGCTTGGAATGTTCTATCGGGTTTTATGTGTTTGAATCAACTTGTAGAAGTTGTAAGGATTTAGTAAGTAATTGTGCTGAATGTGAGGAATTTGGATGTTTTTTATGTGATTCAGGATTCATTTTTAATCAAGATTCGTCGGAATGTGTCGAGCGTGATAGTCTTAGGTTGGATTTCATGGAAGGGTATCTTTCGATAAAGATAACTTTTTCAAAAATTATTAGGAAATATTTTGTAATTGAAGATGTTTTTGAAGAGAAACCCGAGACACTGTTTGGAAAAAATCCACAATTAAAAAAAATTAATGATAATGAATATCAGCTGGTACTTGGAAAGAACTACCCTCCTGACTTGTATCGATTTTACATAAAGATCAATTGTCATACTCTAAAAATTAAAGATTTTTATTGTATTGACTTAAGAGTTCCTATTCAACTTAATCATCAGGACTTTCCAAAACCTTCTGTTGAAATAATAGGCCCAGATGAAATTTTAAGGAATTGTGATGGAAAAGTTCAATTTCATGCAAGTTTTTCTAAGGGATCTGTGAATAATATATTGAAATATGAATGGTTCAATAGAAAGACTGGAGAAATAGTCTCGGAAAATTCAACAATCGACATGAAGATGAATGAATTAATAAATATTTTCAATGTTATCGAAAGAAATGTGTTAGAAATCAGTTTGAAAGTTTCAAATATATATGAAAAGACCTCAACACACGTGAAAAGAGTAAAAATCCTTAAAAAGTCTTTAATCAGCCTTCCCTCCATACGAGATAAAGAATATTTCTGTGATTTTAATAAAGACTGCCAAGTATTCATATCAAAATTGTTTACTTGTATCGAAAATCCTTATTTCAAGTTTGAATGGAGCTGCTTGAATTCCACTTCTAATAAAATTCTCAATGCCCAGTCCTTGCCTTCTCTTATCATAAAGAAAAACAATTATTCTCCAAGTGAAGAACCTTATCATTTTCGAGTAAAAGTCTCAAACTTGACAGGCAATGCCACATATGAAAAGACTATAAAAGTAAATATCAAGAAAAAAAAACCAGTCATCAACATTGGAAGGTCCTTCGGCCCTGCTTCAAATAATGAGAACCTTATCTTGAATGGTTCTTTGAGCAAGAATCCGAACTTTTACTACACTAGTCTCAATTTTCGATGGGAAGTGAAAATCAAGAACAGTGTTTTTCGAAGACAGTCAAATCCAGTGCTTACAATTTCTGAAATACAGCTTCCGAAGGCTGATGCTGTTTCTGTGAATCTGACAGTTTGTCTTGAAAATACCAAAGACATCTGTAAAACTCTATTAGGATCTTTTCAGATCTCAAACCAAGTCATCCCAAAGGTTCAAATAAACGAGCTTTCATCAGGTATGCCTTTAGAAAGATTCCCGAAATCTCTTCCAATAATTTTCAAGGCTGAAGTCTTGATAAAAAAAATTCCTATTCAGTCATTAAACTGGTATTTAAACGATGACTGGAATTCACTCGGCTCAGACTACTTTCTAGAAATTACACCTCAAAACTTGAATTCAGGAAGTTACACCTTAAAGCTAGATGTTGAAATTTTAAATGAAATTCACTCTTTTTTTCATAGTTTTCAGATAAACAAGCCTCCTGATTCAGGAAGCTTCGAAGTTGAACCGGAACAAGGAGTCGAAATTGAAACTTTCTTCCTTTTCCTCGCTTCTGACTGGAAAGACAGTGAAGAAGACTACCCAATATTCTATGAATTCGGATATTTTTCTCAGGACTTTAAATTAACCTTGATAAATCATCAAGATGTAGTCTTTTCAACTTTTTTATCGAGGGTTGATGAAGATTTAACTGCCTTTGTTATTGTTTGTGACTCACTCGGCGACTGCTCAAGAAAAGAAAAAAAATTTAAGGTTATTTTATCTGAAGTGAATCGAAATGAACTTTTTGAAGAGCTTTCAAAAAAACAGATTCTTTTTCATGATATTCCTGGATTTGTTATTAGCTTGCTACAGTCAATTGTTTTGTCGGAAGACTCAGAACCTGGCCTGGTTCAAATCGTTTTTGAGGACTGTGTAAAGAAAATGAATGAATTTATCAATAAATCTTTTGTTGATGAGTTTATTTTAAATCAATCTTTACAGGTTTTGGATATTTTTAAAAAAAAACCGAGTTTATATGGAAATTGTGTTTTTTTAGAAGACTCTGAGAATGATCACAGAGAAAAGTGTATTCAGAATACTTTGAAAATATTTGAAATTATCAATCTTTTGCTTGATGCAGTTAAAATTCAAGAGTTAAGTGTTAAGTATAATGAAAAAATTTTCAATATAATAGATGAAGTGCTTATTATTGGAGAGTTTTTAAATTATCCTGAAGGTCTTGAAATTCTTTTCAAAGCATTCAATTTGATTAAAAAATTAAACATTTTAACTGAAAAATTCAGAAAAACTCCAGAAAATCCTCAATTTTTATCTGAAAATATTTACTTTAATGTCTCAGTCTTTCAAAATCGCAACGCGTCTTTAAATTTTACCTTCAAAGAAAAGAGTTTCTCTTTTGATATTATTGATTATTTATCAGAACTTGAAGTAGAAAAAAATTTTTTAGTAAACTTTGCTTTTTTTTATCCTGAAAGTCCAGAAATAAATGAATTGGCTGTTCTGAGTATTCAAGATCTTAAAAAAATGAATCATTTGAAGCCTAAGAAAGGTTTATATGATTTTCGTGTAAATTTTTCTGTTGATTTTAATCTGGATGAGCTGGATTATGAGATTGAATGCTGGTATGCAGGAGAAGATTTAAAGTGGGTGAAAGATGGATGCGAATTTGTGAAACTTGATGATGGAATAATTGTTTGTGAATGTAATGCTTTTATACTTAAAGATGATTTAATTTTTACTTATAACTGGAATTTGACTATAAAAAGGACTTACATTGAAAAAAGAATTGAATATAAAAGTCCTAAAAGTGCTTTTTATACAGTTGTGACTTTCTATACGATTTTTATTATACTTCTCGTTTATTATAGTACAAAATATGAAATAGATGCAAATTTTAATGATTCAAGTCAACGTCGTTCTGATGTGGAATTAAGAAGATTAATTCAAGAAAATAACTCTTTATTTTATCTTTTTGTCCATGATTATTCAATTTTTAATATTTTCTTGAATATTCGTTTGGTTAAACAATCTTCGAAGTTTGCAAGATGCCTCAAACTGGTCCTGAAAATTATGTTGATTATCATATTTATTTCAGATATTATTAAAAAACTTGATAAAATGAACTACAGTGATTTAAAAAATGAAAGTTTTGGAATTTTAATCTGGTTTTTTTCAATTCAAACTATTTTTTCGATTGTTTTTGGTGAAATTATTGGGTTTCTTATTATGATTATAGAAATATATGTTAAGGTAATTCTGAAATTTGTAGGTTTATCGAGTGTTTTTGGGTTAACCATTTTCACTTTTTATCTCATCGATAACTTTAACAGTGATGAAAGCTTTCTTTGTTCACTCTTAATCGGTTTATGTATAATATCGGAGATATTCTTCATAGGATTTTTTTCTCGAATTATTGAGCTCTATACTTACCCTTATTATGAAAGACTCTTGAATTGTTGTAGGTGATTAATAATTATAAATTTAATCATTAGTTATAGGAAATTATAATTGCCTGCATTCTTAACATCACTTTTAGTTAAGCCTTTACATATATTTTTTAATAAAATATACAATAAAGATGTTTAATAATAAAATATAGAATATATACTGCATCTATAGCAATATCACTTACCAAAATAATTACTAGGACTATATTTGTCGATTTCAATTAAATTAAGAGAGTATCTAAAAAATCTAAGAATTGTATATCTATATGAGAATAATCTTTTTGGTAACTTTAAATTCTTCAGCTTACTTGAATATTTAACAATAGCAAGGAGATTTGATTCTATTTTTCAAGTTAATTCTTTAATTTTAAACTATATAAAGGGTAGTTAAACTATTGATTATTTTTTGATTTATTCTCAGATTCCTTTGGTTACTTTGATATATAATAATCGATAAACTTAAATAATTAGTTTAGATTGTTTCAGATATCTACATATATCAATCTTTGAAGCATGGCAATTTTTCCAGGTATATACATTTTTTCAGTATATATTCATTTTATAAATATAGACTTTATGGAACCCACAAGAGCATTTATTCAGAAAATTCACCTCAATAATATCAAACTCCAAACGTGCGAGCATAGGCTTGACTTTTTCTTAAAACCGCATGAAATTAAATTCAGAGGTAAGCCAGCCCCTAGAAATCTATTGCAAAATAACGCAGAAGTCCTTTGCACATTAAAAAACAACAAAATAACAGAAGCCTGGATCGACGGTAACCTAGAAATCAACGGAGGTTTCATGAAACTAAAATCCTATTCCATCCAATCCAAAGAAGTTACTTTTTCAGATGATGCTTACCTTTCCCAAGACATTCCCCTAAAAAATGTAATAAGCGATGAAACCACAAGCATAAACGAAAAAGACATCGAATCCTACTTCGGTAAATTCGCAATAGTTTACTTTAACAAAGACATTCCAATAGAAGCTAGAATTCTAAAAGAAACATTAGTAAACATCTATTATCTCGACGAGTTAAACAAAGGTCAAGCAAAGAAAAACACTGAGTACATCGCTTTACACGATGACCGTTTAGTCCCTCATCAAATCTCCAAAGACTTTGTTTTTTTCAAGTCAAACAAAAAACTATTCAATCGTGAATTAGTCGTTAAGTATATCGGAGTCGAGGTAAAAGTGACTACAAAGATGTCTCAAATATTTGCAGAGGTTCAAGTTGATAGCAAGAAAGTCGATAAAGATTTAAGTGAAATTAAAATTAATGAACTGAACATCTCACCAGTCCACGGCGAAAGACTGAGAACGAAAAGTCCTGAAATTTTCGCGAAGAGAGTAGACTACATGGAAGACAGTACTATTCTATTACTTAGTCTTTTTGAAGTCTCTTTTCGTTACCCCAGCTGGCCTGGCAAAGCAGTGCTTAAAGAAGACTTGGAAAATTTGATGATAAGATGTTCAAATAATAACTTAAACAGAGTTGAAAGAATCTTTGAACTCACTCGAGACTACAGGGCAGGAACCATCGAAGAGCTTTATAAAATTTTTAAAGATAACAACAAAATCCTTCAAAATTGTTCTCAGTCAATGTTTCTCAAACCTTTTAACTTCAACTTGATCAGCGAGCGGTTTAAAGTCGCTGTTTTTGTTGTTGATACCTCGTCAAATGAATGGATCAGTCACTCTCCCATAACCTTTGAAAGAAAAGGTTTTCCAACTATTTATTTCAAAAGTGCGAAAAATCTAAGAATTGTTTACTCGAAAGCGATGATGGAATTCGATGGATATGATTGTGAAACTCTTTTTTATAAACAGCCTGTTGAAGCTGATTTAATCTTTCATGCTGAAGAAGAACTGAAAGTTTCTAAGGTCTTTGAATGTGTCTTGAAAATCGGAGAAAAGATTTCTCAAACTGATGAAGAAATTTTTCATGTTTTTCATGAACTGGTAAGAAATGTGAAAGTTCTTTCTTTGCAGGTGAAAAAAGAAGAAAGAGATGAAGTTTCGAGGATTTATGAAGATTTGATCAAGTTTAATAATTGTTTTCTTATGAAAAACTCGATTTGTCAATGTGGAATGAATTCTTCTATGAAATTTCAATGTGGCGATCATTATCTTTGTGAAAAATGTGCCTTTGTTTCTGGAAGATTAGGAATTTGTATTGTTTGTAATACTGGGTTTAATGGTTCTGCTAGTTTGGGAAATTTGAAATGCCCGAAATGTGGATATATTGGAGAAGATTTGTACTTCTTTGGGTTCTTATGTCGATGTATTTTTTGCACAGGCTGTTTATATGAAATTATTAGTAAACAAGCAATGGTTTGCTTTAAAAAACATGAGTTGAATCAAATTGATTTTATCAAAGGACATGAATATATACAACTTATTTACAATCTTCATTAGGTATTTCTAGGTTAATCTATCTTAGCTAAATCTTAGGTGTTTTAAATTAAACTCCTTGATCAATAACTTTGGCAGAACTTTTCTCTAAAGTGACAATAATCTCAGGAAGTCCCAAAGTATTTCCCTCAATCAATCATCATAACTAGGTCTCAACTTGATCTAATCAATGTAAAACTGGACTTTTGCAGAAAACTGGCTCTAGCTTTTCATCGAATACTCTTTATCAATACTCTCCACAGTGATATCATCAATCAAACAACAAAGGAATATAAAAAAAACACTTTCATATTCCAAACTTTTCAGTATTCTCAACACTCACCGATACAGATGTTCCCATTTAATTGGATAAGCCTTCCCATAATTCTTAAATTTCATAAAACAAAGGACTGAGGGCCACATCAGAAAAGGCATAATTTTTACCATTAAACTTTTAATTGAAGATCCTTGAATCAAGATTTGCTAATTAATCAGAATTTCTTTTTTTTTGCAGCTAGGTTTACTGAAGTCATTCTTGAAATGATGAAAAGTGTGTTTTGCTTTGAAAAATCTGATGAAATACTCTTTTAGGATTACTGAGATCTCTTCAGGTTCAAGGTTTAAGGTCTCTGGCGAGGAAGATAATTACTTCATCATATTTGGATTTTTATGTAAAAGTTTAGAAAATGATTGATGTTTAGTTTTTATGTTGAGTCTGTTATATTAGAAGGACTAAGGAGGATAAGTGAAGTTTTTCTTCTAGAGATACTTTTCTAGGTTAAAGAAAAGCTCTATATAGAAGTCTTTGCCTGGTATTGGGCTGAATATATGTATGAGTAATTATTCTAATATTATATTTAATAATCAATGTTCTTTGAACATCATTTGAAGAATGATGGAACATATTTGCTGGAAACATGTAGATAAGAATTTTTCTCATTATCCATCAACTCTTGGAGTATATTTAAAGTATGAAGAGAAATAGTCTAATATCAAAAATTATTCAAATTACACTATTTCTATGAATTTTTATATGAATAAACTTGAATTCAAAAATCACTTCAAGATATGAATAATTTGCATCATTTTTGAAATCAGCAATTTATAAATAATTAAATTCAAAATTTTGTATTTGATTCAAATTTTAAAGTAAATTCTCATGATTTTCTTGCGTACATAATTGTAAGAACAACTGCACTCTTTTTTTTTTTTCAAATCTATCAAGTAAGGTAATTGAGCAAAAGACATCCAAGCTCTATGTTTGGGTAAAATTATCCCTGAGAGCTAAAGCTCTTGAGATGCATCATAATGGTCGTAATTCTAATTAATCAAGTTGGTTCACGGTAATCAAAACCTTAGAATTATTTTCATAATATGCTACTACTAAAGATTTATGAATTTTCGTTAAAAACTTTGAGAAGAGATAGCTTGCCTAAGATCAAACTAATCTTTAATATCTAAACTTATAACTAATATGATTTGTTTACCTTAAGTTGAATGAAAATTCAAATGCCCTACTTTGAAAACCAAATAAAATCTTACAGAAACTATGTACTTGAAAATCGATAAAAATCAAAAATCATAAAAAAATTACTTTAAAAGATTACAATAATTTTCAATATTTTTAAATCTTCCCATTTATCTGTAATAAACCCGGGCATATTTAACTTAAATAAACTTAAAGTATCAAATGGAATGCCGAAATTGCTTCTACTCTCCTTCCTTTATATGCCACTGTTCAAACGTTTATTTATGCGATCAGCACCTTGGTAGCCACTTAATAAAAACTGGAAATCACAAATATCAAAGACTATCCGAAGAAATCAACTTCCTCGAAAAATCCATGCTCGACAAAAAACTACAAAGATGGATAAAATCTTTAAAAAAGTTAAAACTTCAAATCATCCGAGAAACAACTGAATCCATAAAACTTCTAAAGCTCTGCAGCAGTTCAATTCTAGAAAAAATCAACTCACTCTACAAAGACTATCTCAACCTTATAACAACAACTTTTCTAAAACCAGAAGAAGAAAAAATTCGATTTATTCTAGATTCAGAGATGACTATAAAAGACTCTCCACTAAAAAACCTTCATAGAGAAATCAAAGATGCTTATTCAAAAAAACCTTACTCGTTCACACCTGACCTTATAAAAATCAAGCAGGTTAAAAAGAATGAATTTTTGAAAACTCACAATGGAGGGTTTCAATGTTTGGCTATTTCGAATGACGGAAAAATGCTTGTTTCTGGGTCTCAAGATACTTCTGTGCGTGTTTGGGATTTGTTGAGGAAAAGTCAAGTCGCTTGTCTCACTTTGCATAAATCTCTTGTTTTTTGTATTGCTTTGTCGAGTGATAATAGTTTTGCAGTCTCTGGGTCTTTTGATAAAACTCTTATTCTCTGGGATATGAGGAATAAGAGCTTTAAGAATATTTATACTGGCCATTTATCAGGAATTTATACTGTTGTGATTAGTCAGGATTGTAGTAGAATTGTTTCGGGAAGTAGGGGGAATGAGATTATGATTTGGAGGACTGATTCTAATCAATGTTTGATGAAGATTATTGCTAGTGATAAAGTATGTTGTGGGTTGATCACTTTACAAAATATTTACTATTCTGGGATTGGAAATCACTTAGAAATCTGGGATTTAAATACCTTTACAGCAAATTTATCAATGAAGGCTCATAATAATCATATAAGTTCACTAGGACTAACCAAAAATAATAAATTTATTATCACCGGATCTGATGATACATCAGTGAAAATATGGGAATCAAATTTAATGAATCTGTATGCAACTCTTTCAGGGCATGTTCAGGAGGTTTTATCAATTTCAATCACTGAAGATGATAAGTTAATTGTTTCAGGATCTTGCGACCAAACAATAATCTTATGGAATATCGAGTTCAAAGCGAAAATTTATCAATATTCTTTTCATAAGCATACCATTTATTCAGTCATTGTGTTCAATGACTTTATCTATTCAGCATCTGAAGACTCTAGAATTGGAGTAGCAAAAATATCTTCGAAATCATTTCAAGAATTTTTGAATTTAAAGCCATTTAGAGTAGGATCTGAAATGATGAATAAAAACTTAGTTGCATTTGGTAGTGTTAATGATGTTATTATTTTTGACTTGAATCAAAATAATGAAACTGTGTTGCATGGTCATCGAGGCATGGTTCAGGCTGCTGTGATTTCTTCAGGAATGAATCTGCTGGTAAGCTCATCTCATGGCCAAAGAAACAACTTAATTCTCTGGGATCTTAAACGAAAGACGATACTATCAGAGTTGAATGGTCATCAAAACTCGGTCTTTTGTGTAGATATTTCAAATGATGAGCAAATGATTATATCTGGAGATGTCTTGGCAACTGTGAGGCTCTGGGATTTGCCAGGTAGATGTGAGTTTCGATTCATTGGGCATACTGGGCAAGTTTTATCGGTCAAATTTACAAAAAACAGAAAATTTGCATCATCTGGAGGAGCAGATGCAAAAGTGATTATTTGGGATATTCAAAATAAATCTTTGCATGCATGCTTGTCTGAATATCAATGTACTGTCTGGAGGGTGTTTGTCACTGATGATGATAAATATTTCGTCTCAGGAGATCTATGGAATGGGATAATTGTTTGGAACATTGGTGAGAAGAGAAAAGAGCATGCTTTCAAAAATCTTTATGAAGCAAGTGACTGGTTGGAGAGAAACAGAGATCTAGAGTTTGACTTGACCAAGTACTTATCTTAGTTAAATTTTATCATTAACCCTGTATATTAGGGAATTAATCTTAGATTTGAGGAATCATGTAGTTAATTAATTAGATATGCATCACTTTAAGATATGAGACCAGATAATTTGCCCTATAGTAGAATCAATGCCTGCAGAGCCTGTCGTGCCTGCAGTGATAATCTGAATACCCTACTGTTACAAGAAAACTTCTTTAAAATAAATCAAAAGGCTTTAAACACTATTAAGTGTTTTAATTTTATATAAAGTACTTGAATTGAAGGGTTTTTTGTATTTTTATCTGGTTTTGACAAGTTTTAAGTGTTTTATTATAATTATTTGATGGAAAGTTAATGAATTTTAACAGATTAACTGTATTGCTGATTAAGATTTTTGATTTTTTTTTAAAATTTGCATCAATTAAATGGTGATCCAGGTTTCTTTGGGGCAAAAATGATAATAATTCTAATGAATAAGGTAATTAATTGAGTTAATGAAAATTATTTTTCTTACATAATCGAATTTATCTAATCATCCAATATTTCCTATCATTGAGATAGTTAATAATTCTAATAATTATTCCTAATATTTAAATAAGATTTTGCAAAGATATTAATTATTGATATCATTTTGAGCAGCACTGAGAGGTTTGAATATAAGTATGATAAGGTGTATTTCAAACAAAAATTTGTTACTTCAAACTCTGGCCTTGCATATTTCTTATATTTTATGGGTAAATAATAATCGAATTTTACAATACTTAACTTCATTCTGATATTTTTGTAATTATCTAAATATCTAGTTTTCTATCCCATACTTCATACTAAAACATCTACATATTAAGAGATTTACCCAAACCACTGTATCAACATTAGTACTTTTTACTTTTAAAATATCTTTGATTATGATTAATTATCCATATTAAATCTCTCAGAGCTCTTAACAATTGGAAGAATTGCCAAGAGAAGCTTAAGATAAGCATCATCCTTTTAATAAAATTTTTACTGATAGTTTTTAACAACATATTGAATTCCGTTTAAGCCTAAATTCATAATTAATATATATGATCATAAAATTTTTTTAATATTTTAGTATTAATAGCTTTAAGTACTGAAATTTCGATTATAAGTGCATTAAAAAATATCACAGTTATATAAAATATAGATTTACTTCGAAGAATTATAATATTTTTATACTTCACAGATTCTTGATACTGAGATTTTAATTTTGGGTTGTAAATAGAGTTGAATACTTATGAACTAAGCTACTAGATATAACTATTATCATTAAGGAAATTGTTTTAAAGTTAAATTAGTTAGTTTATATCTTTGAAAATCATATAAGATGGTATGGGGTTAAGTTAAACCTAACTTAAATATATTACTTAACAATAAATGGTGATGATAAATTTTGTTGATAAACTTGTAGCCTAATTTTTAATATAAAGGAAAATTGAAATAGCTATAATTTTTTGTAGAAAAATATTGTAGACCAATTATCGATTTTGAAGACATTAAAGAATATAAAAATGTATACTCTTTTTTGTAGACAAATTTAGACTGATCCTTAGATTTAGAATAAACCATAAACTATAATAGTATTTAAAAGATAGAGAGAATAGATCAATTAATTAGAGTATTATTAGATCTAAAGATATTTCTCTGCATCTATGATTCTAAAAAAAGAGATAAATTAAATACTTACAAATTTTGAATTAATGAATAATTGCAAGGTTTATAACTAAATTTTTCATCCTAGGATTGATTATTAATTTTAATTCTTAAAGTATAATATCTTCAAATCTATTTCCAGTTTTTAATGAGTGTCATCAAATATATTACTATCATTAATCTTAATAAATTTGTCTAATATTAGAAATTCATTTTATTAAAAATATAGACAATCGAAAATTTATTGTATTCCAATATGCAAAATTAAAATATGTGTATTAAGATTATAAATGATTTATAAATGGATTTACAAAGAAATATCAACAATCAAGAATACTCTCCAAGCATTGAAATCTATATCAAAGACAGTTCAGGACAACAATATTCTTTGAATTTTCAGCTTTCAGAACTCATAAATAAAGTAAAAGAAAAACTTTTTAAATTTTCCAAAATTGAACCATGTGATCAAATATTAATTTATAAAGGAAAAAAACTTGATGATAATAAAAAGCTCACTTATTATTCAATAAAAAACGGTGAAATAATTTATCTTGTAAAAGAAAATATCGAAAAAGGACATTTGAAGTCAAGCGTTTCTAAAAAATTGAATGAAGAGATAACTCTGCTTATAATGAAATTAAATGGACAAGTAATAACATTAACTTGTAGATATATTGATAGTATCAATATCATTAAACGAAAAATCCAGGATTTAGAAGGTATTAAAATTGAGAACCAGATATTAATCTTTGGAAGAAAAATACTCGAAAATAAAAAAACACTCAATGATTACGAGATAAAGAATAAAGATCAAATTAATCTCATAGATTTTGATAATAAATACAATGAAAGTTCAATTATAATTAAAACATCTACGGGTCTATTAATTTTGTTTAGTGGTATACCGGAATTAAATGTCAAAGAATTAAAATCAAAGATTGAGAATGAATTTAAAATATCTAAATACAATCAGAAACTCTTTTTTAATGATATCGAACTCATAAATAGTTTTATAATCAGAGATTATGAAATAAATTACAAGAAGGAAATTTTTTTTCTTTCAATAGAACCTGCAAAAGAAAAAATTAATTTCTTTATCCAACTACCATCTAATATAAAATTATCATTAAGCTGTGGAATTTTAACTACGATCTCACAGATTCAGAAGAAAATCGAGGAGTATGAAGGAATACCTTCAGATCAGCAGAAATTATATTATAATAAACGATTACTGCTCAGTGAAAATAATATACAATTTTATGGAATAGATACAAGTAGCGTAATAAATCTATATATGAATTATACAATATTAAAAAAGATTTGTAAAACTAAAATTTTTGTTAAAACTATAACCGGTAAAACATTAACTATTTTTTGTGATTTGTCATTTAAAACAGAAGATATTAAATTGATTATAGAAGAGATGGAAGGAATTTCTCCATGTAATCAACGATTGATTTATGATCGGACACAGCTTGAAGATGACAAACAATTATCATATTATAATATTGAAAATGAATCAAAAATTCATCTTGTAATACGATTGAGAGGAGGTGGATGTGGCCCAAAAATTACTATTCTTTCAGGTATGACATTTAATTCGATGTCTAACCTTCAACATTGTGAATTCTCTTTAAATGGGCCTGATTGGGCTGATGTTGGATTTGGTCTAAGCATAAATGGGATATGCAAGAATAGTTTATGCAGAGCAAATGATCAATGGGTATATAAAACATTAGGTTATGGCAATTTCGATTTGAGGACTTTAATTAATAATCTATCTGTTTGCCCGATTTGCAATGTGAAAATTCAGTTCAATAACATTATATTTATCAGATCATCCTGGTACCACAAGGCGATTTTAGAAGATGGGACAAAAGTTTCAACGAAAGATAATCCATCATTCACTCAACTCAATAAATATGCAACTTATTTAGATGGTGATAATATTCAATATCAAACTATGAAAATTTACGTGAAGGAGCATCATGAGTAAGGCTTTAGATAGATTATTTTATTATTAATGATGATTTTGGGTAGATTAAGTGACTTTTTTAAGTTTAGAGACCAAGGATGAATTACTAATACTTTAGCATAGTCAGGATTTTTATGAAATTTCATTCGATATTGTTAATTAATACATGATATTACATGAACCTGAAGTCCTTTCTTGAATTTTGCTTCAAATTTGATATGCTATACATTTTAAATAGACAAGGTATTATTTTTTTCAAATTTTGTTAGAATATTTTGTAGATTTGTTTATAAACATTTAGATATTAATTGCTGATTGTATCTAATATTCTAGGAGATTTATATCACTTAACTAGAAAAGCTGAGTTTAAGTTCATGCCTTCATCAATTCCCATCAAGTTCTCAATAAAGTAGGCTGTATTATTAAATACCTTTCCCTACAAGAAATATGAAATTGAAGTGAGGTCTGTTTAAGTCTTTTCAAATCGCAACTACTTATGATAAAATTATGTCCAGGTTTCTATTCAACACAAATTCCTTTTATTCTAAAAATCTTGAAATTCGTCAAATCTTAGCATTCATGAAGTTTCGCTAATCACATACTCGGCCAGATCTTAAAATTAATTTCTCAAATGAGGCCTCAGAAAATCTCTTACAATTCATTCAAGACCACCCAAGTTTTTTTAAAGTCTAGGACATTGGATAACTTCTTGCTATTCATTTGATTGTTAACTTCTGTGATTTTCACCCAGTAAAGCTCTTGGTAATCCTCGATTGTCTTCGGTTGGATTATGTTTAATTCGAAAAGACTCAAAAAATTCATTTAATGAAAGACTAAGTATTTTAAGATGAAACCAGATGTTGTTATTTCATGCTGATTGGGTATAAAATTTATTAAATGAGACTTTTAGGCTGGAACTTACAGTATTTTTTAGGACTCTCAAATTATATTTTGATTTATTGTCTTTGCCTATATTTTCGGTTTCTTGTTTAAACTTCTCAGTTTTAAACTGGGCTAGTAAGAAAGGACTTACTTGAGACTAGTTTGATGAAAATCGCTTGAATTATTTATATTAGAAAGACTGATTATTTCTAGTATCAATTTTTTAGGATCTTTAATTTTTTATAAAGATGTTAACAACTGTTTCAAGAGAAGACAGAAGATGATATTAGATCATTTGTCTACTTGCTGCCATTTAATAATTAAGTAAATAATTATTTCGAGCTAAATATTTGATAAAATTCATGAGTTCTATATTTCTATTCTTCAATATGCTGAAGGTGTTCCTTAGCGAGATGCTTCTGTTAGTATTTAAGTATTTATTAACTAATTATTACCTTAGGTTTATATTTTTCATAAAAATTTTAACTCCAAATAACCACAGAGTTTATACAGAAAGGATTACTAAAGAGTTTAAATAATCTCTTATTACTTAATAGAGTCATTTGCTACTATCTCAAGAGATCGAGGGTTAAAAATTTCAAGAGGAGCATCTCTGACGATAATTAGTATAAATCAAGATCTATAAATGAATAAATCTAGTTCACAAACAGTAAAGAAGGCGGAGATATTCCAGACTCTTGAACATCATACACTCAGTGAAGAAACTAAAAAAAAGTTATACAAGTACTACTCAAAATACTCAAATTACTCAAACCAAAATTATTCCTGGCCGATGAAAATATTTGACGAAAGCCATTCAGATTGGGTAATTTGCTGTTCTTACTCTCCTGATGGAAATTATCTAGCAACTGGATCAAGAGACGAATCAGTGAGAATCTGGAATATAAAAGAACAAAAATTAGAGTTCACTCTAAATTCAGATTTAGTATATTGCTGTTGCTACTCTCCTGATGGGAACTATCTGGCAACTGGATCTACATCAAATAGGATTAAAATCTGGAACATTAAAGAGCAACGAGAAGAATTCACTCTAAATGGACATTTAGATTGGGTCTATTGCTGTTGTTATTCTCCTTTTGGAAATTATCTGGTAACTGGATCTAAAGATAAAACAGTTAAAATCTGGAATATAAAAGAACAAAGATTAGAGCTCACCCTTAATAAACATTCCGGTTCAATACGATGTTGTTCTTATTCTTCTGATGAAAATTATTTTGCAACTGGATCAGATGACAAGACTATAAAATTCTGGAATATAAAAGAGCAAAGAGAAGAGTTTACTCTTAAAGGACATTCAAAGTGGGTTATATGCTGTTCTTACTCTCCTGATGGGAATTATCTGTCGACTGGATCAAGAGATAAAAGTGTTAAAATCTGGAATATTAAAGAACGAAGAGAAGAGTTTACTTTGAATGGACATTCAGATTGGGTATTATGCTGTTGTTATTCTTTTGATGGTAATTATATCTTTACTGGATCTAGAGATAAAACAGTTAAAATCTGGAATATTAAAGAACGAAGAGCAGGGATTACTTTGTATGAACATTCAGATTGGGTTAATTCCTGTTGTTTTTCTCCTTCTGGAAATTATCTGGCAACTGCATCATTTGATAAAAAGGTAATAATTTGGAATATTGGAGAAGAAAGAGAGGAATTTAATTTAAATGGACATTCAGGTTTAATTTATTGCTATTCTCACTCTCCTGATGAAAAATATCTTGTAACTGGATCAGATGATCAAACGGTTCAATTTTGGAATATTAAAGAACGAACAAAAGAATTTACTTTAAATGGAATTTCTAATTCAATTTTGTGCTGTAGTTACTCTCTTGATCGAAAGTATCTGGTAATTGGATCAAGTGATTATAAGTTTCAAATTTGTAAAATTAAAAATAAATTAGAAGATCTAAATTTACATACTCATACTAACGTGAGCAAAGAAAATAAAGTTGAAGACTTGAAAGGATTTGTTAAGCCATATAAGTATTCAATTACTAGCATCAAACAACCTACGGATCATGGATTATTTAGTATTAAATGGAATGATAATGGTATTATTTCATTTTGGAATATTTCGGAAAATAGAGAAGATTTCATTTTAACTTATGAAACTTCTAAATTTATAGGCTTGTCCTTTATAGAGAATGAAAAATATCTACTAGCTGTTTACAGTTCTAATATTCTTAAGATAGCTTATTGGAACAAATTATTTTTTGTTCTACATGAAAATCTTTCTAGGTGCATCATTCAAAGAGAAGATATTAAATTACTATTTAAAGATGCAAAAGTAGCTATATTTATTCATAATTACTATAATGAATATAATAAAAGCAAAGTGAAAATTGAGGAACAACTACCAATCATTGTGAATAAATTACTCCTAGAATTTCATATACAAAAAAGCTCTGAGATAGCTCTGGAATTATCAGAATTTCTTGTCAAATTCGCAAAAATGAATTATAGGATTCAACATCTTAACGATTAATCTAGCAAAATTCTTGTAAACTTTAATTCTAAAATCCAAAATAAAAGAGTTGATATTGAATTGATATATGAATCAAAGATTTTAATGTTTTTATATGATTCGAGAACAGAATTTGATAGTAAGCAAAAGATAGGTATTTTATTAGATCAGTTAATAAAAATTATTAGTTAATTATAATAATTGGTTATTATGACTAGTAAGTATGTTTAATATTGATGATCAAGAGCATTATCAATATTATAATAGCCTTTAATTAATTATTAATATAAACTAGACAAATCGCCATAATTATATTTTAATCTTAATTTAAACTAACTTTTATCAAATTTATTAAAAATCATAACATTGGTTAAAGTGTTCAAGAGTTATTTTTTCTAAACGAAAGAAGAAAAATTAGAAAAGTCTTTCTATTTATAGAGGATCCAGCATAATGTGTTAGTCAAGAAACTGCTCACATTGCATTGGGAATCGCTTTTAAAACTGCATAAATTATTTTTAGAGACTATCTTTGTATGAAATTCGGGGTTCATCAGCTATATGGATCTTCTCTAATTTTCTTAGTGTAAAGCAGGAATGACTTATTTGAAGGACTTTAATGAGGTTTAAAATTTAGCAAACATTGAAATAAAATCTTCAATTTTACCTGTGATGAATGTAAATTCTACGTTTTTCTCAGTTATATTATGTTTTTCGGAGTGGAAGAAACTCAAACATCTGGCATCAGAATGGCAACTTATACTTAGAAAATTAGTTTATTATTCAATAAGAAGTCTTTAAATATAGCAAAGTTATCTTTTTCAAAGCAAGGGTAACTTTTTCCTTGAGTTACAATTTCACGATAGACTTGTGGGTTTAAATCTTAAAATAGCTATTTTCTCTTTAAGGGATCTCTGTTTTCTTCGATTACTATTGTATGCGAATATCACTAAGAAATTTAATGAGTTTATTTTCTTAATTTTCAGAAAATGGATATATTAGCTGGTACTTGATTTAAAATCTATGAATACAAGAAAAATTATATATTAACCAAAAAATTATAAATAAATTCCTGATTTATTCATTAAAAAGTAAAATAATAAGGAAATTCTAGCAACTTACATCTCAAACTAATCTAATCGAAATAAAGACTGAAATAATCATACCCATTATTTTTTACCTGCACATTAAAAACAACCTCCAAGTTTTCAGAGCACCCAGTGATAAAAAGTCAATTAATACCTAGACTTTTCCCTAGTTTGACTTAGATTTCAATGAAATGAGAATGATAATACTGAGCACCCAAATCAATAAAAGTTTCTTTATACTCAGGGGTAATTTTTTATATAAAATGCTTCTTCTCAAGTCTTCACAGATACTTTCACACATTTTCTACTTTCCCAACTGAAGTTATGATGAACTTGGCAATACTGAAAGGAAGTCTTGAGAAGTCATACTGAAAGCTCAGTTTATAACATTTCAGAATTTTTATAAGTCTTTCTAAAAGGTCAGCACAAATTGCAATAAACCTGAAGAGTACCTTCACTACAAATTCAGAATGTATTATACTAGCTCAAAAGATACAAATATTTTTCTCTTAACTTTTGGTTATCTTTAATAAAGTTCACAATAATGCAGCAGAAAAAAAAATCATCACATTCAAAGAAAACAGAATGACTACATTCAAGAATCATTTCTACAGGGTTTCCAAATTTTTTCCACAAAGTCGGCAAAACTCAAAAAGTCAAATATTGTGCTGATTTTTTGATCCCTTCAACATGCTACAATTGAAAAAAAAAATTCTTTATATTGACTCTTCATAGTATTGGAAGTGTTCGGATTTCTTTAGTCAAAAGGTGTTTACAAAAGCAAATTATTTACCGACGCAGTTGAATTTCCTGAAAATTTTAAATCTTTTATCCTCAAGTTGCTGATGCTGGAGCTTTCATCGCTGGTTCAGTTGAAGTATTTAATTCAGAGAAGCCTCTTGTATTTTCCTTTCTCTGAAGAAAATTTAAGGTAATAGTTTTCTCAGAGTTTCTATATTTTCAGTGGTTTTAAAGTCTTTAAGCACAACATGCAGCAGATTTCAAGGAAATTCAGAATTAGTTAGATGAATCTTTTGCTTTTTTTGGGTTTTCGATATAGTTTTAGATGAATTTCAAATAACTTGGAATGTCTGAAAAACTTTCATTGATAGGGAAATGATAAACAGGTTCATTGGGTTGCTCAGGCAGGACTTGAAGAGCTTTGAGGGAATCTGACTTAAGAGCTGCTTGTTTTCTTCATGCATTTCTAGTTTTGGAACTTTTGATGAAAACTTGATTTTTACTTGCTGTAGATTTTTATTCCAAAGTTTTAATATTTGCGTATTTTCGTATTTTTAGATAAGATGAACAGATAAGGTCTTGGCAGCAATTGGAGAAAAATCTTTGCTTTTAATAGCATTTAAATATTCAATATTATACATTATTAGCATAAGAAAGAAGATAATTTTTTCACTTGGAATTATATTTGGATTGGAATTGTTAGACTATACTAACTATCAATACTATTCTTCAATTTGAATCTTCACATTTTCATTTCCTTGATAACCATCTCAAGAACACCTTCACAAGACCTGATTTCTTCAATTTACTTTTCATACTTCTCCAAATCTCAATCTTAAAACCCTTTATTCCATGAAAAAGTATTCTCCAACTAACTCATACTTTTAGTCCTTCTCGATCTCCTAAACATTCTCGATAGAAGATTTGCTTACAAGTCCTATCCTGATTTGAGGATAGTTTTCACTGCTCATATCCTTCTCTCGATATTTTTGAATTCAAATCGATGATTCTCATCAGGCTACCTGAGTCTAAATGTGAAAAGATAACTACTGCTCCTCTTTTCTTTTCTAGGACTATAACACGTGAGTGAGTAGGTCCTTAGACCCTAGCGTACTGATCTGATGTGGAGATCCAAATTCCCAGCATCAAAGCCTGTGGTGGGAAGTCCTCATCCATTGCCCCAGTAGCCTTTAAGGACTGTAGATGGTAATAGATGTTTTCATTTGGTGGACTATGGCCAGAAACTACTAGCTTCGATGCCCACCTTCGTGATCTTCTATTGTGGGTGTGGCAAACACCTTATCTTTATAGGAGGAATTGATAGTGAATAAGAAGCCGTAAATCAAAGGCTTGTAAGAGGGTTAGGATTAAGTAAACTACTGGTTTTGTCTTTTTGGCTCTCTTCTGCTTTGGAAATTGGATTGAGTCTATTAGGTAAAAACCAACCCTAAGGCAAAGGGTGATCTCAGGGTTATAGAAAGTCAACAAACCGGATTACTATTACGGTAACTATAGAATCTATAGTAGCAATTGGATCTAAAGAGTATGAAAATCAAATCAGTTAGAGTTTCTAAATTATTCAAGTAGTTTAAACTATCGGAAAGCATAATCCAGGAGGTTGGATAATGGCTTTTAAGTCATGGTCAATAAGTCTGGCTTCTTCTTGTCCCATCATCACCAAATGAGCATTTCCCATGAATTTCATGATTGATAAGTACCCGATTTTTCGAAGTCCCAAAATTAATGTTTTGAAGGAATTAAAAATTTTTCGCTTTTTTAGACTTCTTCTTTTTCTTCCTATCTTAAAGACAAGAAATATTTAAATAACTCTTAAAATTCAACTTTGGCATTCCATGAATTGTTTATTT
Source organism: Stentor roeselii (assembly GCA_006503475.1). NCBI lineage: Eukaryota > Ciliophora > Heterotrichea > Heterotrichida > Stentoridae > Stentor > Stentor roeselii. The sequence goes on along the minus strand of RSEH01000067.1, from coordinate 17,195 downwards.
AGTGGATATGTAATTGTTTATTCAAATTTATCATGTTTCAATTGAGTTATTATCCTCTTTTTGAAGCTTTTTGTGTAAAAATAAAAAATAGTACAATATATTCATTTCTAATTTTATTCCCATTTATACAACCTTTTATAAAAATCTTCCATTATAATAAATATGATGACGTCAGAAAAAAACAAATACAAATGTGCTTGTCAAACAAAAACCTTAACATATTCGGAACTCAAGAGTCATCTACTCAAGCCACTTCAACATATTATTACACCACCCAAAAATAAAAAATCTCACAATCAAATCACTCAAATTCAACAAAGAATCAAATTTATAAAGTCATCAAAAACTCAACTAGCTCAAATCAATCAAAACATTAATCAAAATATTCAAAACAATGCTCTTATAATTCTCAAACATCTTTGCATAAATTTACTTATAAAATCCCATACTAAAAACTCAAAGCATTCCCAAATTTACAAAAATATCAAATTATTATTTAATCAATTTATAAAAGAAATAACTTACTTCAAATATCTTAAAAAAACTATTCATAAGAGTTTCAATTTATTTATCAAATCTCATACTTCAGAAATAAACTCAATCTCAATACAAGAAAACTTCAAAATTCTTGTAAGCGGTGGCACAGACGGAACTGTTCGTTTTTTCAACCTTGAGAGTCTTTCTCAAATCGCAGCTTTTTCTTACCATAAATCAAGGATCGTTATAATCGATATCAAATCCAACAATTGCATAACTGGGTCTGATGATTCAAAAATATGTTTGTTCAATATTAAAAAAAAAAACTTGAAGCTCTTTTTCAAACATTTAATGGGCCTATCTCTTCTTTGAAGTTTTCGGAAAACTCTCAATATTTTGTTAGTGGATCACGAAAAGGATATATTGAAATATGGAGCATTAAAAACAAAAATCTTGTTTTTCAAGTTTTTGCTGATCTTTCTGTTATGTTTGTAAGATTTATACAAAACGATTGTTTTTTGATCTGCTCAACCTATCAAGGGTTCATTCAAACATTCAAACTACCTCAAAAGTATCCTTTAATCAAAAAACAATATAAACAACCACTACTATGCAGCAGTTTTATAGAAGAAACTGAAACTTTAATAAGTGGCCATGGAGATGGATTTATTCAAGTTTTAAAACAATATCAACTCTTCAAATCTTTCAAAGCCCATTCAAAACAAATAATTTCATTAGACTACTGCTTAAAAACTGGAAAGTTGTTTTCAGGATCTCATGATCAAAATGTAAAAGTATGGAGTTTGTCATCATTTTTACTTTTAAAAGTGTTTGATCATTTCAAACAAAGTGTTTTTTGTGTAAAACTGGTAAACAATAAACTTTATTCAAGTACAAACGAGATTGAATATTTCGATTTTTCGTTTCAAAGAATAATCAAAAGAAACTCTCAGAGAAAATTTTATTCTGATATTTTATCAGTTTCAATCAAACTGAAGCTGATTGTGTATGGATATGAAACAGTTTATTTGTACAGTCTTATTTCGAACTCTGATATTTGTAGCAGGTCATTTGAAAGTGGTGTTTCTTATTTAGTGTTTTCAAGTTCAGTTATTTTGTGTGGAACACGGAAGGGGTATATTTATTGTGTTGATACTCCTTTTTTGGAAATTAAGAAAAGTATTTCTTTGGAGTTTCTCCTATTGTATTTGTAAGAACAACAAAAAATTGGGAAGTGATAAGTTATTCGAGTGAAAATAAATCATATGTTGAAGATTTGAGACATTCAAAGATTTTATTGACTCATGTTAAAAGAATTATGGTTGGAAAATTTAGAGAAAACATTTTTGTATTTTTGGATTGTGATTTTGATGTATATGTTTCAAATAACTTTATGACTATGAGAAAAATCAGTAAGGTTCATAGTTTTCAATTATTTTGGTGCAGATCTTTTGATTATATTGTTTTGAAAGATATTTTTTCAAGTTTGATTATATTAAATATAAAGAGAAAAGAGAATGAAGTTAAATTAGTTTGTTCGAAAGGACTAAAACACTTTACTACGAAAAAAAAAGAATTGAGTTTGAGTAAAGGAAGTGCGATTTTATCATCACTTAAAATTAGTCATGGTTATCTTAACTAAAAGTTATTTCATGAGAATAAATAGTTTTATGTATGGTTATTTTTAATACCCGAAACATACTTCTTAAAAATTTAATGTTGTATTGAAATTTATAATGGCAGGGTATATACTGTAATTTCATATAAATAATTAAACTACTTAAAATAACTGGAAGTATTTCAAAATAACGTAATTGATTATAGACAAAAGCTAAAATTATTAAGATAATTAAACATCTATATTTAACATAATCATCTTAAGCTATCTATATCATTATTAATAATTCTACATTAAATAGCTCATGCATTACGAGGTTAAAGAGAAAATTAAAGTTGCTTATTTTCTATCTAAATATGGTCTAGGTAATGGTTTAAGCGATTTTCTCTTTTCAAACAATTAACTTTGATTTATTTCTGATACACGAAATTAGGCTATCAATAACGAATGTTTCGGTAAATTATTGCAGATAGATTTTATTAATAAAGTAAATGAGTTTATAATTTTTTAATATTTATCTAAACTACTACATATAAAAGCCCTAAGTATTTACCTGGCTTAAATCCTTAGTGTTCAACAACCAGTTGCAGTGGTTCGAATAAGAGAGTATTTTGAGATAATTAATCTACTATAAGTAGAAAATGTAAGAGTAGGTAATATAAAGGTGAGTGAATTGAAATTATAAATTTAACTTTACCCCAGAAACAACATTTCTTTTAATTTAGTTTCCAACAACTGACTTTTAATAGATTCTATATCTTACTAATATAAACACTTGAACCTTTCATCAACAATCAAAAACAAAAATTACTCTTTATAAATTCTAACAAATTTGGAAAACTTCGGCTCTTTTTCAAGATAAATAAATCATTAAAACCTCTACATATCCTTCAATACTTATCAATCAATCCTTTGGCAAAATATTTAGTTGTAAGTATATCAGATCTTAAAAGCCATTGACAATAATCATCTTCAAAGCACAAAAGTTTCAACCCAACAAAATTATCAGCATCCAAGTCAAGGCTGATCGTAAATTTGTCTCGTCTTATTATCAAGGCGATCTACTCCATTCATCATTTTAATATCCTTGAAGTAAAGAACTATTAATTCCCATTTTATGATTTCTTTATATTGTGTTAGCTATTTGCAAAGTTGATCTTCATAGTGAAGTCTGTCAAGATTATTATCATGATTGTAAACCAAGTTTTCCTAATAATCACTTTGTTTCTAAACATAAATTTATACATCTATGAGTTGAAATAACTAATCATGAAATCACAAAGAGTTAGTCTTGGAGAAGAGTAACTTTAAATTCTATCTTATTTAACGAATTTGTTCCAATCTTTAATAATATTTAAGTTAATTATATTTATCAAGTATGAATTATACTTACTGTCAAACTTGGTAACTGTTTAATGCGCTGATTACATAATTTTAAGACTTATGATAAGTAAATAATACTAATATAGAAAATTTTTATGTAAATCTGATTTCAAATAGTTTAATAAATCCAAAAGTTAGTAAGCAAATGCAAATTTCCAATTTTATTTATTTAAATTTTTTTAAAGAAGGATAAAGTATGAGCTATGAAATACATCTTAAGAGTAAAGCTGCAAATTTCCAAAAATAAGTTCATCCAAAATCCATATTTAAAAAAAATGATTCTGAAATGTTTATATTTGCTTTAATATAATTATTATATCTTCATTCGATTTTTTTTAGATTTTTAGGATATGATCAATGAACAAAGACTTGAAATGGTTCATAAATTATGAAAGAATAGCTGAATATTTACTTAAATCATGAAGAAAATCTTAAATCTTCAATTAAACCTCACAACTCTAGAATTCATAATTCAAACCAAAATAGTTAGATCTTAAATATTGCACTTAGACTTAATTCGTATTAATTACTATAATCTAAAAACTAAGAATTAAGATTTAATTTATTAAAAAGCTGAAATATATAGTTGAATTTATGTAAACAAAATCCTATTGATTACATAGTGATTATTCAAATAACTAGAAAGCATAAACTGGTTCATCAAAATGAGAGATTTATACCTGTTGAAATTCATAATTTAATCTTTTTTAAGGGAGAAAATCCTATGAGTATAAATACTAATTACATAAAATTGATGTAAAGTTCAAGGATCAAATCTCTCTTCAATATTACATTTAATGAAGATATAAAAATTACTCATGTAATTATTGATCAAGAATTTACTAAACTAAATAACTAGCCTAATTCTTTTCTTTCAGGAGTAATCTTCATTTCTATGTTCCTATAGAATGAATTCTGTTTGATAGTCTGACCAAAATTGTTAGAAAATTGAAACTTTATCAAAATAGGAATAGCGAAATTATGATCACTGATAAACCTGCCTGGAAAACGACTTGAAATTTTAAACCCGAGACCCAAAATTATGCTTATTCCTATAAGCAAAGTGATTATTAGATAATTTTTGTAGGGTAGCACGAAAAAGACACTTGTCACTATAATATTCCATGAGCATAAAGAAAGAATAGTTAGATGAAAAATATTAGATTTTTCATAGTTATAAGGTTTCATCCGTACTGTAATCAAAATCATGCAAATCAAAACCCCAAACATCAAAAATCCTTCAAAAATTCTTCCAATTTTCTCAAAATTTACATGAATCAGAACAAGAACGAATTGAAAAACACTTAAAACTGAAAAATAACAAACCTTTGTCCTTATATGTTGATCATCTTGACCAATTTCCCAAGTAGGTCGTAAGAAAATAGAAACACTTAAGAAAATCGCTATTGTCAAACTTGAAATAATTACTACTTGCTTATGCTTCCCCTTATAGCAGAACTCAGTACAGTCTCTATATAAAAACGATTCAAACAAGTTATCGCTTATCCCTTCTTCGCACTTGTAAATACTGAGAAGCATTAAAGAGAGAGGGAGAAAGCAGATATTCCCGATGATAGGAATGAATGAATTTGAGAGAAACTTGAGAATGAATAAATATTGATTGGAATTAAGAACTTCTCTTTTTATTAAAAACGAAAGTGATGCCAAAACTGACCATACACCACATAAGACTAATAAAAGAGTGTAAAAATACCAAAATGTATCATTTTTGAAGTCAAAGGCCCTAAGGATATCTAGACCAAACTTTATATTTAAACCTTTTGTAAATGTTGAAAAGAGACCATCAGCTGGCTCTAGTGAGAGAATTTGAAATAAATTGCAGATTAGTGAAAAATTGTGGATGATATCATTATAGGTAATATGAACATTTTCATTCAAAGCAGGAACTGAGTAATTGAATCTTCGATAAGAGAAAACAGCACAAACTATCACCAATATCAAATAAATCAATGAAACAATATGAAGACTCAGTTTTCCATACTTCGAAATTTGAGGATTCTTTTCATAAACACAAATTTGAACAGGTCTAAAATTACTTGGAACACTTTTTTCACCAGTCGGCCACTCAGGTTCGTTTATTTCTCTTGCAGCAATCATTGAAAATTTATTAAATTCTGAAATCTGAAATAAATCGACTTGATTCGTCTTAGGATCAATTTTTATTTGTGAAATTTCAAGCCATGAATTATCTCTCGAATTTTCACCCGAAATAAAATAAACTTCTCCAGAGCATCCAACAAACCTTTGATTTCTCATGACTTTCATTAAAAGTTGAGGGTCTTCATAATCTTCTCCTTTGTTGGCTATGTAAAAGATAGAGTTGTTGATAGTTTTAAAGGCGTCGTAAGTGACGCACATATTTACAACTGTTCCGTGTTTTTTCTTCAGTTCATTTTCGATTTCCTTTCCAAGTTCTCCTCTATATTGAACTTGATTGGTTATTAGACCTCCATTACTAATTTCTTTTCTTTTTATAAGGAATCTTTCATCAATGTTTTCAACTAATGCTAAATAACTTTCCATATATCCAATGACAATAATGTCTCCCTTACGAAGTCCAGCATCGTAAAAGCCTTCATAGATAACACCTGTATCAAAAGCTATAAGGAAAACGTTTCGGCATCTTGAATTTTTCGCAAACTCGAAAATGTGTTTGTAGTTCTCAAAGTCATCCCTTGTATAGTTACTAGGTAAATATCGATACTCTTTAGGATTAACACAACTAATTTCCATATTTTCCATAATCTGCAGAAGATAATCAAAATAATTCCTCCAAATTTCTTCTTCTCCAGTAATGCAGATAACTTTTTTCCAATTATAAAAGCGATACAAAAAAATAGTGTTTTCAGTAAACTCAAACAGTCGGCCTGCAAGTTTGATTAACTCCGGATAAAGTGTCTTATTGTTCAAAATATCTGAAAAACTTGCTGGCGATATTTGAGGAAGAAAACGATGAAAATTTTGAAAAGCTAATAAATTTGTAAAGGTTGATTGAGGCCAGTATGCGGTGATGTAAGCAAGGCTGTTGGTACTTGCAAAGCTACTCAAACATCCAATACTCCAGGAGATGTTGACTTTTGTGTTTCCACAGTCAGTAGGAATCAACTGGTATTCAAAGTTTTTGAGTTGAGAATTGGCGTGCTCGACTGCTAAAAGTGCTCCATAATAGAAACGAGAAGTCACTTCACTGTTACCCAAATCATTTGGCTCTCGTGTTCCATTCGCAATCATTATAGGAAGGAGAGTCTTTTTAAACCCAGAAGCTTTTTCTGTGTTGTTTCCAGGAAATATAATTTTATCAGTAATATTTACTGAATTTCCAACATTTCCAACAATACATTTTTCTCCATTTCTCTGATTTATTATCAGCAGTTCTGAGATGCAAACTTGCTCAGGGCATCTTTGATCAAGAGCTAATTTGTTGGAATTGTTGAAATTTTTTATCAAACTTGTCAAGATTTCAATATAAAAGTCATCAGATGAACTCACATTCAAACTTTCTCGATAAGCAAGCGAAAGTGACCCTTCAAGACTTGCAGGGTAGCTATTTGAAGGTCCAAAAAGAAAATATTTCCCAAATTTTCCAATTTTTCTCTTGACCAAAAGATTTGAAAGTAGCTCCAACGAGGATCCTTGATCAAGGACTAACAAGTTATGATCATCAGTAACTTTAAGAAATCTCTTTACAAGACTATCTAACTGGTCTTCCTCGATTTCAGAGTCATAAATACAACTTTTAATATTAATATTGCTGAAATTTTTACGAATCAAGTCCAAAGTCAGAAGATTTTCCATTGAATTTGAGAGAAACACTGTAAAAGTCTTCCAATTTAAGTACTTCAGCATTTTCATCAAAGACTCAGCTTCCGCATGTATTGATGGAAATGCATAAAATCGGTAAAATGAGTTTTCGGCAATAGAAGGTCTTGAAATCGTCAAGTAAGGACTCTGGAAACGAGCTGCTAGTGAATCGATTATCAAAAAAAGGCTTGGGTCCAAGGTTGCATCGAGGATTAATGATGGTTCCTCTTGTGATGGCGTGAACGAAGGTTCTAGAAAGGATTTCAGCGTCACTGAAGGAATATCTGAGAAGAAATCTTGGACTTTTCTTGGAGTTTTCTGACTGAATATCAACAACAACGCATTTCCAGAAGCGGACTGGATAAGATGAATAACCAGAAACATTAGTTTCATTTTATATCGTTCTATCGAAGAAAAATTACTTGATTATTAATCGATTAGGCCTGAAGTTTGGGAATACTCATTAGGTTTTGATAGGAAATAGAAAAAAGATTTGTTGTATAGTACTAAACTCAATTAGCCTCCTATTTTACAATTTTTTCAGTTTTTAAACATTTATAAGAATCAAATTTCGCTAAAGGAAGTAATTACTGAAAATCTGGTAAACGAAATTTAAACAAATTAGCCGATGATTATTGTAATTTGATTTCAATTCAGTGGTATCAACCGAAGAATATTTTGAATTTTGATATCAATAGTTTAATAAATTGTATAAAACTGCCATGAACATTATAAATTTTGTTGTTTTTAGGTATGCAAATAGAAATTTTACATAGAAATGCAAAGCTAAACAAAGTAAAAAATCTCTATTCTAAGTAAAACTTATATTTCCCACCTAAGCATATTCTTCTTTCAGAAGTAATTTTTAGTTCAATATTACTATAAAAATTATCTGCTTCTCAGCCAAATTTTATCGAATAGAAACCAGGAAATCGTCATCACTTATGAGTCTTCTCAGATATCGAGTGAAATCTCGTAGCCAATATCGAAGTTCAAACCGATCTCTATATTAGGATGATTTAAGTTGAGTTTCAAAAAATAAAATTTTAAAAACTTTCAAATATCATATTTCAAGAGCGAAAATGAACATTCAATTGAAAATATTCGATTTTTCATTATTTGACGACTTAATTCGTAGTAAATTAAAATCTAAAACCCTAAACCATGAAAAACTTGATAGCATTTGCAGATTTTTTCGAAAGTTTCCCGACTCAGCACAAGGAAAAAAACTTGAAATAATCCTGATTTACTCTTGTCTGGATGTCCACTTTAGACTCTTTCTGGTAAGTCTGAAGGAATAGTAATTAAAGAACTTAGATGTGACCATAAGTTTATCCTCGCCTTTTTAGCATTATTGATCCAGTTTCTATGCATAAAGAGTCAAAAGCTCATCAGTACTTCAGTCTTTGAACTTGAGGATATTAAATTGTTTTTGAAAGTGCAAAAAATAGCATCTGTAATAACGATGAGAAATTCAAGGATTAGCTTTGAGAAAAGATTCGTTTTCTGGAGTTCTTCTTGATTTATTAGAACTGAAAGTGATACTAAGATGAACAAAGGACAGTTAAGATTTGGAAAGGCAGTATAAGTTTCTATATTATCTTATTGGAAATCGAATGCACTTAGAAGATTATGGCTTAGCATTATTTTTGATATTTTGTGCCTTGAGAAGACCACCGCAAGGTTCAAATGAAAGGATGGATAAAATAAGCTATCAATAATAATTGATAGATAGTAAAATTTTTGCTTAAATAGTCATCTTTGTAAATTGAAGCTACCATGCTGGCCACAAAAAACACTTAATAGCATAATTTTTTTAGGTAAGATATAATAAAATTTTAATCGATAAATAGTTGAATCAATAGGAATTATTTTTTAAGAAATCCAAGCGTTGTCTATATAACTCTTGAATAAGACAAGCAAGTTATTTTCTAACATTGATTTAGATGAATATTTTAATGAGACTGTCAAGTTATTTTTAAAATATTTGAGGATAATAAATGAAAGGCTCTATCTGAAAACGGTTGAAGTTTTGGCGAAGTAAGTCCAAAGTTAGAATTTTTGAATTGAGATTCATGAAAAGACTATTATTTTATTTTGTTCAAAGTAGTTAAATATTATAAGCTCTTCAACCTCAGCTGAAATTTATGCAAAGTCAAAATTGTTTAGAGAATATTTTAGTTTGTAAAATTTCGTCTTTGAATTTAATCGCAATAAAATCAATCAATGATATAATCCTTGAGTCTGTAACAATATTGATATCTAATGTGTAAGGAATATTTCATTATAATTTTTAATGGATGAATTCCTTTTATAAGATAGGTTTAATATATTCTAGCATGTCATAAGTGAACGCAAATTCATTATAAATTTTAAAAGGCATAATCTTGAAATCATTAGAGATGTTAGCATAATATTTTTATTTGTGAATTTTAAAGTTTATTATATGAGATAATATTTCATGATTTTAAAATAATTGAGATTGCAGGATTTTTTTGAGGATGCTAATTTAAATCATTTAACTTAATTCACTTTATACTAGCTTAAGAAATTAGACTCAAAGATCATATCCTGGAAACTTTGCCTGATGCGGCTGAATACAATCTACCAAAAAACAAACAGTTCCACAAATTCCTTCCATCAAACTATAAGGATAATCAGGTACTCCAATAACAAGTCTTTGTGGATCCTTATAATTCTTGACACTTTGTTCATAGTCTTGATCATAAGCCAAGATAAAAGCGAACTTCATGGCTCTCTCTCTCCACTTTTCATCTGCAGTGGTTTTCCAAAGTGCCAAAAACGCATAACCATTCCCAGCAATGCCATGACAAAGTCCTCTTCCTTTCCTCAAAGCTCCTCTTTTCCAGATATCTTCCCCAGCCCTTAGAGCACTCTGCAAATACTCAATTTTTCCATATTCCTGAAAAGCCAGACATAAAAGAGGAACAGCTCCGACTGACCCATGACAGAAGTGAATTGATTCATCTTTATCAGAATTTAGCTTGGAAGGGAAGTTCCCAGAAGGCAGCTGCAGAGTGATGAGGAAGTCAATCGAATTTTTAATGTAAAGATCATGCTCTGGAAAGAGATGCTTGAGTTGAAGCATTATGTAAAGGATCCCAATAGTCCCGTGAGCCGCTCCAAGGTAGTACTTTGATCCAGAGCTGGAAGGGTATTTGTGAATCAGAAGATTTTCGTATTCAGATTTTTTTACTAAATAATTCGCAATCTTTCGGATTTTTGAAATGATAGATTCCCTTTCTGGAACTTCTTCCCAGTTCTTTAACAAGAAGCCGAGAACGTACAGAGAACCCGCGGCGCCGTATAAAAGTTCGAACTTTTTGAAATGATTTGGAATTGAACTCAGGATCTCGGGGATTAAGGAAGAGTTTTTACTTGAAACTGATAAAATACTTGAAATTCCGACTTTTCCTTGGAAAAATGTTGGCCCGTTTGATTCGAGGTTTGGAAGGTGGTTTGATAGGAGAGTAGAGATTATTTGGAAATCAGAATAATAGGAAGGGTCGAAGCTGCTTAATTTCCAAAAGGTTACAAGTTTGCCTCCATACCCTGTGTATATTCGAGATTTAGACTCAAGGATTCCTAGAGATGTTTGAGCTTTCAGTAGTTTTAAAGGTGAGTTTTGTCTTATGTCATCTGCGCAGGAAGAGATCTTTTGCCTTAGTTTTGATTCAATGTCTGAAGGGAGAGAAAAGTCCTGGTGTTCAAAGTACTCAAGGAAATCCATTTATATATTAGTAAGGTTATAATATTTTTATTCCAAATTTAAACTACCAAAATCTTGATAATTCAGATAAGGTAACAACATGAATGAATGATTTTTATTGGAGGCTAAAAAAATTAAGAAAATTATTTCCTTTTATTGGAAATCGGGATTATTAAAATTTAATTAAAGATTTGCTTTTGTGTAAGTGTATTGGATAATTACTGTTTTAAATTTTTATTGAAATTATCTGACAACTTTATCAAGAGATAAACTATAAAAGACAGAAATATAAAGAAAAAAGTAAATAACTAACTTTGGATGGGCTTTCAGACTGGGAATTTTGCTGTTCTCACCCTCCTTATGAAAATAATCTGAAAACTGGATCAGAATGCAAATTATTTTTATCTAGGTATTAAACGAAAAGAGGAGATTTAAATTATTATTCTACGAAAAAATTTATAAAAATATTGAAATCATCAATCAGAAAGCTCCGTATAATTTTATTTGTATCCAAATAAGCATAGAGTAGGAATACCCCATCGAAATACTTACTTCAAATTATAATCGATGAAATATTGAATTAAAAGATCTTTGTGTAATTTTATTGGACTAATTGTATATTTTTTTTTGGAGTAATATGTAATTACTCGAAATGCTGATATAATATTTTTGATTAAAGCTCAATAGGGATTTTTATATTTTGATTGACTCGAAATTATTGTCATATTAGTATCACTGGGCATGCGGCTGGTAAAATCCATTTCTAAACCAGGACTAATTTTGATAATATCATATGAAATAAACTGATGCAGGCATTGATAGCTTACTCCTAGATAGGAATAAAATTCTTGAGAAATAATCACTCAGATATGAGGATGAACTTTCAACTAAAAGTATGAAGTCTTTCGTATTTAATAAAACTGCTTATTTCTTATATTTATAAGCTCGTTAAATACAATATAAAGCAGTTTAATTTTTAGCTATTTTAGAGTAATAAAGTGGAGATTTTCCAAAAATAGCTGTTTTAATCAATATAATTTTTTAAGCTTTCACATAATACAGAAATATTTTCGTAATTCTTTAAGAATGAAGTGTAGTATATTTGTTTCTGACATCAAGACATCACAATTCTTATTGAGAATTATTGAATGATCTTTAAGTCTAACGGTCTTTAAACAAACTTTGAGTTGATTTTTTATATTTATATGAGTCGCTTGCTGATGAAGACCTAAAACTGATCCTTTTACTGGGTTACATCAACATCTATTTCAAATTCCTGAATGCATCATTCAAATCTCTAACATTATTTCTTGATGCAGCAGACCCAGTAATTTTCAATTTTACGAAGGTTGCCTCTGAGTTTATGTGGAAAATCTTTTTTGTATGCCCTGCTCAGAGCTACCCGAAATTGTAGGCTCGATATTGTGAAGTTGAAGTCCGATGAGATTCAACTTGAGCAGGAGTGAGATCTAAGAATCTTTAGTTTTAAAATTCCCTGAGCGGCTGCCTCTCGCGCCCTTAACAGCAACTTCTTCAATATTTTCGAGTTGAATTTGAAATTCTTCGTGATTTTTTAAAATTCAATATGAAGATTTCTAAATTTCTAAATTAGATATTCAAGATGATCTTTTTCAGTCGGGTGATCAAAAGAGAGCACCCAAGTGCTCCCGTCAAGATGAACTTGTAGTAAAACTTTCCCTTCGGTAGCAGTAGATTTATGTACCAAAGGTTTTTTCGTTATCATATGAAAGAGGGTGTCGTATTTGCCATTTGTCGAAACTTCCTGTCAACTGCACTTTCTGCAGATTGATTCCTTGCGTTTTATAAGTGAATAAAACCTTTTTTTCTCCTGGTCACTTTTGGAAAGTCCTTTTCTGGCAATTGTCTCCTGGTCTAGTAATATACCTGACATGCCTCGTTTAAGTTGAGGGCTTTGTTGCGGTTTCGGGTATCGAGTAGTCAAAATCGTTTTCTGACCAGTTGAACCCTCGCAACTGGTCTTTGGTTTTAGCTCTAATGCTTGATCTGTGGTAGATCTTTCCCCTCAGTCTGTAACACTCCTTGTTCCATGCCCTGGCCACCAATTCTCCATCGATAGTCGCAGCGAAAGTGTTTTTAAAAAAGTAAATAATCCTCATCCAAGAAGTTTATTTGCGCATGCAACCGATTAGTAAGAAGTGTTAAGAGCACTGAGATTTAGGCATGCAACAAAAATGAAATCTCCTCAGAAAAATTCATAAACAGATTCACTTTTATTATATATTTGATATAATTATAATATGGAAAATCAAGATATGGTTCAGGATCTGATTAATTTGGGGATAAATTCAGGATTAGAGCGATTCCAAAGTGATTTAATGACAGTAAGAATTAATATTAATGAATCTGAGGTTGATGGAGTGAAAATAAGGACTTTATTTGCTACATTTGGAGATTCAAATATTCTTTATAAAGTAAGTGCAATTCAAGGACCTATAGGAAAATTATTTACATATATTCAATCTATACTACTTGCTTATAATTCGGTAAAAGAAAATCCACTCTTTTACGAGGTTTTAGGCTTCTCTATAAAAAATTATACATTAGATGAAATAGAGTATGCTTTATTGTCTGCCTACTACCCTTACAATATTTGCTTCGTGGCACGACATTCAAAAGAGAAACCAGAAAAAAAAATTTCAAAAATTTTCCAGGCCATCATCTATTTGCATTCTAAAGGTTTTTTTCATGGATTTTTAACCCCTGATACAATTTTTGTTACAGAGAATCAAAATCCTATAATTGAATTGAATTTCTTCATTCTTCGAATTGATGAATTTCAATTAAAAAATTACCTCAACATACTGAAATCACTAAAAATATATAATCAATACTTAGCGCCGGAAGTAATATTTGCAAGCAATAAACTAGAATATAATTATCAATTAGTAGACCCAAAAGCTATCGATTTCTTTGCAGCAGGATGCATCAGTTTGAAAATATATAAAGAAGACCAAGAGCCATTTATTTTTAATTTCAGCAGATATAATTTTAACCATTTTCTCATAAACCAGAATACAAACTGTCTATACCAATCAATAGTTGATCCATATGAAAGAGAAACAATTCTGGACTCGATAAATAACTTTGAAGACAATATAAAAAAAAATTATAAAAAAATGTGATAAATTAAAAATTCGTAAACTTATTGAATTGGCAACAAGTGTTATTATATCAGAAAGATTAAGATGCACATCTACTCTAGAACAAAAGAGTCAATTCAATTCAAATATAATAAAGATGGATAAATTAATTGAAGTTGCTAAAGCATTTTACAAAATAATTTCAGAAATACAGTCGATTAATTTTACAATGGAGGTAAAAGATAAAAGAAGCGAAACTGAGATAATAAAAACTAGAATGAACCCAGAACCATTTTCCTCTTCAAAAATTTATGTTTTAACTGTTGGTTATAACCAATATACTTTATCTTCACAAGATTGGGATAAATTTAATGAGACTTTGATGGCTATTGGCTATACTTTAGATAAATATGGTGATGATTTATCCATTGCATTAGACTCATTCAATCAAATCTGTTGTGACTCTAGCGATGTAAAGATAATTGATGGATCAATGATTTTCTTAAAAACCTCACTAAAGTTTTTATACAAAAATAAAATTGGATTCTTTCGGTTATCTTGGCTTTTAAAAAGTCAAATATTGATATCAATTACTGACTTTTTAATGTTTTTTGATGAATTAGAAAAAAGTTCAAGCATTTCTCAAAGTTTTATTGTATTTTCATTGATTACGACTCGAATTGAAAAAGATTTTTTTTATTTTTTTAATCTAAATTTGTTCAGTAAGTTATCCTTCACGAAATTCAAAGATTTCTCAGTACTAATAACGGAATTCCGCACAATTTTAGGAAAAAAATTTATTATGGACTGCCTTAAACTTTTCAATGCATCAGATGTTGATACTCAACAAACAATAGAAAGATTATTAGAAAATGTTTACTTGACCAGTACAACAAGTTCTTGTTGTGGTTTGAGCACATATAATCAATATATTTTTATCAGTAGGGGAACTCCATCGATATTGAAACATATAGGTGATCATCAACGCAGAGTTGTAATTTACATTATTTTACTGCATGAACTAGCTAACGTGCTGAGAAGGGTGAACTGTAACACATTTAAAGAAGCAAGAAATACTTTAACTCCTATATCAATTGAGACTAACAAGAAAATAGTTTATGATGAGGATTATAAAACTGAGAGAGAAAGACGAGAAATAAAAGGTGAAGCTGGATTTAGTCTTGAAGAAATGATTTTTGGAAAACCTGTTATCAATGTTTCAAGAGAAGCTGCTGAATATCTCCTCTTTGGGGATTCAAATATTACACTTAATTGCTTTACTGAAAATTTCAAAAAGAAACAAAGCGAAGGAACGGGAAAAATCGGATTAGAAAGAGGTGGATGTAATACTGGAGGATTACTACCTATTAGATGCAGTTTGAGTAACTCAAAATATAGTTAAGATTACTAGGAATTATATTTAATTCTTATTTGATATAGAAAAAGATGAAAATATAAAGAGTGGTAACCTGCACTTAGTTAAAATAATAAGATTATGTTTATTTAATTAAGCATGTAAAAATCTGGCTTTGAACTGAACAAAGTTTGAAGATTATATATCAAACTAGATATTCAGAATATATCATATATATATATCTTATACTGAATATGAATTGAGTTTTCTATTTACATCTGGCGAAAAAAATAAAATTACTAGGCCTTTTACAACCCTTATTGAAAAAATATTGATAAAGTAGTTTCAGTCAAGTTAATTTTTTATCTGCTTTAATATTTTAAGGGGACTAAGATATTTAATCAAAGTTGGGGTCGAGAAATGACTTCTTTTGACAAGCATCATTCAATTTCTGGCCTTGGTTTTTATATTCTATTTTATGATAAATAAAAATAATATTTTCTGTACTTTAGGTTAAGATTTGGCAGAAGGTGATATTATCTGGGTGCACTGTGCTGTCTTTATTTATTAGCAGAAGTCCAAAAAAAAATATTCTGGTCTTGTTATCAATATTCATCAATGACTTCTAAATTTTAGCTTATTTGAACTATTGAATGAATGAAATAAATATTCGAAACTATTATAGTAACCTAATTTTAAAATCTATACAAGCTAAATTTGAAATGTGATCATTCTCTACTAATCAAGTTTATAATTTAGCAATAATAAAAAACGAATTATAAGGCATATACGAATACAAATTCTTTCCTATCTTCAGAAAATTTCCTCGAATAACCATAACAACTAAATCTAGTCGATACAAGTATAAATTATTTAATAAATACCTCAAATTACAATATTCTCTTACTATAAAGATTTATGTAAAATAGCTTGGATCTGGTAACCCTTATTAGATAACGATTGATTCTGGATATGATTTAAGATTTAACTCAAACAATTTTCATATGAAAATTATTCATAGCACAGAAGATTAGTTCTTTCTTATCTACAAATAGCTTCAAGCTACTACCATAAAAATTCAAGGATTTTTTTCAGGAATTAAATTGAGTTATGAGTTAAAATTATGCTAAAAGAGTAAGAAAATAATAAGTATGTCTGTGAGCGCCTTCCAAAAAAAATTTATTGTTTACTACAAACTGCAAGAAATTTACTAAATTTGATTCAGAATTAAATGATTAATTGGAATATGATTTAGAGCATGCCCGTAAGTGTTGACTTTGGAAAACTTAAAGCAAAAGTAATTTACAGATAGGCATCAAATCCGCAATGGCATGTTAGAAAAGTTTATTCAAATCGAAAAAGATCATTCATTCAAGTAATTATTAACTAATAAATTAGTGATTTTTTATTATTTTATTTAATTCAGTATTTCTATATTGATCATTATTATAGCCATCGAATTTATTAGAGTTATTTTCCTATTTATATATTATTCATTGAGAATTATTAACTCAATTTGTTTTAGTAATTATATAGTTCTTCATTCCTAAGATTTATTAGTTAGAGTATCTATACATTAAACTATATTCTGCAAATAAATCTTATATATAGATATCTTTATTATTCTAAAATTTTATTTTAATCATATGCAATATTTATAAATACTTTCTAATATAAGTAAACTTAAAT